>KB292235.1:24806-41872 GCA_000328365.1 Capitella teleta
CAATTCGTATGACGTAGCATTTGTATATTTTTTATAACGCATTAGAAAATACGTTATGATTGTAACTTCACTTGAAGTTTTTTTTATGACAACACCGTGCAGTGCGCATGCGGCATTATAACAATGAATATTCATTTATATAATCATTATTTTACAGACAATTCGAACTTCGAATATCTCCCAATTCATTTATTGAAAGAGTTCGCGATGGTCGAGTGAATATTGTTTCGTCTGATCTTTTACTTTGATTGAAATAAAAGTATATCAACCCAATTATTACGCTGAATAATTTTCATGAGGTGATATATAACTAAAAAAAACCCTAATTTGCATATGTATATAATAAGTGAACACCGCGTGACTATCATAAGTTTAGCCGTCCGGGAAATACCAAGCATCAGGTATAGAGGGATAAGATATACCAAGCATCAGGTATAGAGGGATAAGATATAACAAGCATCGGGTATAGAGGGATAAGATATAACAAGCATCAGGTATAGAGAGATAAGAATTACCAAGTAACAAGTTTAGAGAGATAAGAAATAACATCGCCGGTCAGCTGCTAACTTGCCAAAAATTATTATTCAGTAAAGGGGAATTATTTGATAATGGTGGATTGTTTTTATAGATAATCATGTTTTGGGGACGAATTGGACGAACAACCTGCAGCAGATGTTTCATGCAACGATTTCAGGTTATTGAAATCACGCGAAACCCAAGGTATGGAGTCGCTTGTTCCCTTGATTATCGCTCTGTTCTGCATCGGTTCAGCTGTCATTCACTCATTGAATCATTGCCAGTTAGAAGCAACATTCTCGATCCTGACTGGAAGCGGAGGCTGTTGAACATGTGAAAAAGGATTCCTGAGCGCAACACATTATTGGTGTACGTCTAATGGTGAATCACAAATACAATCGCTGCAGGCAACGTGTACGATTGTACCGTAACCATGCAGTCCAAAATAAGCAAGCAAATATGCAACACCTGAGACCCTGGCAAAGAAATCACCCACCAAAGTTTATTCATTTATTTTGTGTTGGGTAATAATATATTTCATGAATTTGCTATTATGTTAGTGTTCAATATTGATTTATTTATATTTATATTGATTTTTATAAAGTTCTGTTTAAAAATGTTAAGCTGCATCAGACCTTGAAAGAGAGCTAAACATGAATAGGTACGTGGGTTAGCAGGGGCTCAATGCGTCGGCTGTGGCCCCATCCCATGGATCAATTGTTGCTTCCAGATTGATTCACACGTCCGCTGCTCGTCCCTCCTCCTCATCACAGTCAGAGGTACTTTCGATGAAGAAATAATCATCAAAAACTAATGAAAAAAATTCCAGATTACCTTGGAGCGCTTCCCTCCTGAGCGAATCCGAAATTTCAGCATCATTGCACACGTCGACCACGGCAAGAGCACACTAGCAGACCGGCTTCTCGAGGAGACTGGTTAGTCGTCTTGCTCGGTGTTCTCAGATTTCTTGACCTTCTGACCTTCCAGGAACGATCACAAAAGATGCGCAAAACAAGCAAGTATTGGACAAGCTGCAAGTGGAGAGAGAAAGAGGAATCACGGTGAAAGCACAGACGGCCTCTTTGATCCACAGACACAAAGGGAAGGACTATCTGCTGAACCTTATTGACACGCCGGTTAGTGCCCTCCTCGAACAACGCTCCTCCTTTTTCATGTCTCTCTAGGGTCACGTTGATTTCAACTACGAAGTGGCGAGATCTCTGGCAGCATGCCAAGGGGTCATCCTGCTCATAGATGCCAATCAGGTGGGCGTCTGATTCAAACAGTCAACGCTTTTGTAAACATTCTTGATGTTCAGGGAATCCAAGCACAAACAGTTGCAAATTTCTACCTGGCTTTTGAGGCAGAGTTGGCAATTATTCCCGTCCTGAATAAAATTGACCTCAAAGGGGCGAAACCCGAAGAGGTTGCTCAGCACATGACCTCTCTGTTTGACTTTGATGATGATGAAATACTCAAGGTCAGTTCAGAGGTCGCCAAGTCACTCGTTATAATTTCTGTGATAGATCTCTGCGAAGACAGGCGCCGGCATTGGAGGTGTGCTTTTGGCCATCATAGACCGCATTCCAGCGTGAGTCGCGTGCTCAGCTGAAGCCGTCCTCTCCTCCCCCTTCTCCTCAGGCCGAGTGCTGATCCCAGTGCTCCTCTGCAAGCGCTTCTCTTTGACACGTGGTTCAACACGTTCAGAGGCGTCGTCTGCTTCCTGGCCGTTAAAAACGGAGCCATCAGAAAAGGGGAAAAAGTGAAATTTCACCAGACGGGAAAAGAATACGAAGTGCAGGAGGTTGGGGTCATGCACCCTGAAGAAACCAAGACAGACGCCCTGTGAGGTCAAAGGTCATTTCATCTGCAGTATTAATGCTCTGCTCCCAACAGACACGCCGGTCAAGTCGGATATTTGTACGCAAACGTCAAGACAACCAAGGAGGCTAAGATCGGAGAAACTGTCCACCACACGAACGTCGCTGTTTCTCCTCTTCCAGGATTCAAAGAAGCTCAGCCAATGGTTGGTTAATGAGTTTAATTAATTGGCTACTGATCTCTCTTTAATAGGTGTATGCTGGGGTGTACCCAACTGACCAATCACAGCACTCTGTGTTGAAAGGAGCTCTTGAGAAACTCCTCCTAACTGATGCTAGCGTCAACCTTTCTGTAGACAGCAGGTAGGCAGCCTCCCCTCCCTCCCTGCACCCTCATTCCCCCTTTCTCTCTCTCTCTTTGTTAGTTCCACTTTGGGCCACGGCTGGCGTCTCGGTTTCCTTGGCCTCCTTCACTTGGACGTGTTCGCTCAACGTCTAGAGCAGGAGTTTGACGCAAATGTTGTCATGACAACCCCAAACGTGCCGTACAAAGGTGTTCTTTCAGCTGCATCATCTTCCATCTCAATTATTCCAAATCTTCAGTTAAAATCGGAGGAACGAAAAACATAAAATTCTACGGGAGAGATGAACTGTTGATTCTGAATCCCTGCCACGTAAGAACACACCCCCTCTCCTTATCATACCGCTCTTTTTCTTTCTTAGCTGCCACCAGAGAGCATGATCGTGGAATGTCAGGAGCCAATGGTTCTTTCAACACTCATCACTCCACAAGAATACTTAGGAGACATCGCAACACTTGTTATGGTGACTCAATTACAATGAGTTTATTGTTTTGTCAATTTTTTCTTTTCTTGAAAGGATCGCAGAGGAGAACAAATTGATCAGTTTTATATTGACAACGAGCGAATTATGATGAAGATTATTTTTCCGTTGAGTGAGGTGATCGTGGATTTCTTTGATGAGCTCAAATCGTTCACATCTGGCTATGCAAGGTTCACTGACCCCTCGTGTCTTAAAGTTGTCTTATATTTTATTTATTATTTTTACATTTTTTTTCAAGTTTTGATTACGAAGACCACGGATACCGAGTGACCTCCCTGACCAAGGTGAAAGGCTTCTCTATATTTCCCTAACTCCTCCCTATCTCCCTGCCTTATCTTTATTTCTTTGCCTTCTCCATATTTCCCTGCCTTCTTTTTTCCCCTGGTTTCTTCTTATTTCCATGCCGTTTTTTTTAATAACTTTCAATTTCAATTTCAATATTTCTTCTCCATATCTCCCTTGTTTCTCTTTATCTTTCTGGCTTCCCCTTATTTCCCTGGCTTCTCCTTATTTCTCTGCCTTTTTCTTATTTTCCCGGCTTTGTCTCCCTGGCTTTTCCACATCACCTTCATTTCTTTTTTTTCAGCTTGACGTCTATTTCAACGGGAAGCAAGCAGAGGAGCTAACTCAGTTGTGTCACATCACGAAGGCGCGATCGAAAGCCAAGCACATGGCGCATAAATTAAAGGAGTCCCTGCCTCAGCAATTGTTTGAAATTGCCATTCAAGTCAAAACCGGGTCACGTGTATTAGCGCGAGACAACATCAAAGCGCGCAGGAAGGACGTCCTGGCCAAATGTGTCTGTGTCTTATTTCGTTGTTGATTATTTGGGGTCATTTATCGATTTTTCAGTACGGTGGTGACATCACAAGAAAAACAAAGTTGTTGCGGAAACAGGCGGAGGGCAAGAAAAAAATGCGATTGATAGGAAATGTTGAAGTGCCAAAGGAGGCGTTTATTAATATTGTTAAAAGATGATATCAATAAAATTGATTTTTAATTCTTTCTTCATGTTTCAATGCGTTTTGCTGATCAGTGAGACAAATGACGAAGCTGGTCGTTTTGGCAGACCATTTAAAATCCACAAAGCGACTATATGCTAATTAAACGGCTAGCGTCCCCATCATTTGGTTCCAACTTTTTACCACAAACTTATAACATAACGCCTCAGATCCTGCTATTCCGACATCTGTGCGCGCATGCAACGCAGCGAAAACGACGTCCAATTGCGAGCTCATAAATATTCATGAGCTGAGCGTGATGTCACTGGGGGCAGCAGAAATATTTTCTCGCAGCGAGCAGCATAGAGATTTACATGTTGAGCGATCTGCGCGACGGCAGTTCTCTTTACATATTATATATGGACGCCTATATAGAAAACGAGAGTCCGGATGAACTCGAATATATGGTTGCACGGATCATCTGGGGATCGAACCATACATGTTTGAACCCGATGTAACTGACAATGAAGGAGGGAGAAGGCAGGGAAGCGAGAGTGCTAGCGAGCACAGTTGGANCGGAGAAGGGGAGGCACGCAGCATCAGCGGCGGCAACGTATAACATTTTTGTTATACGAAAAGGAAAAATCGTGTTTGAAATAATTCTATGGAACGTTGAGAAATCTATTGACATATTGAGAAATGTTTTGATGTGATGCCGCAGATTTGGCGATAACGCCACTGTGCGTGCATGTTTGTTCACACCCCGAAGCTTCGAGCTGCTCTGCGCTGAGCGACGACTGCGCGCTGTGAGGTGACATCGATAATGCGATATTTCTGGGAATATTTGCCATAAAATGACTCGGTAAAAGGCCTGAAATACATGACAAGAGGCTACTCTAACCATATACGGAACATTTTTCTGGATTTTGCCCGCGCTTTCACCGAAAAACCCGGTTTGTAATCAAAAGTTAGCTCCCTCATGCAGCGAAAGATAGGGATTTGCATGCATTCTCTCTTCTGATGCTCAGCAGATCGTGCCCCCTAGTACGTCATCGCTAAATGTCAACTCCTCCGCGATAATATTTGGAGCTCCTTTTAAGCACTTTTCACCGCACAAACTTTTTTTTCACACGGTATATTTATTTGTATTGTTATGTAGATCCTCATTATGCTTAGCAATTATCATGCTAACGCTAGCCCTTTAATACAAACTCTCTACTTTGTTTTATCTTATGAGATAGGCATTAGTGCTACTGTCACAACAATAGCACCCTCAAACAAACAATAGTACGAGAGCGTTGCCTTATTTATACGTTCAATGAAGACTTCATCCATGGTCCCGGGCCCTGTTTGCCCCCAAAAGTGGAAATATTGCGGAATGTTGAGTGTACTCTATTGCGATAAATCGGCATCAATGTTGATTAAATGTTGATTAAATGTTGATTAAATGTTGATTAAATGTTGATTAAATTAGAATAGAAATGATAGGAATAGCAGCATGACATGTCAAACATGAGCATGACAAACCATACCAAGTATTTAATTATCTTATTTTCCCCCAGTATTACGGGTTCTACTTGCAGTTATATACATATTTCGAAATTAAATCAATGGACGTAGATAATTTGTGGAGCTCACACTAAATAAATTTAGAAATATGTAATATGTTGTGCTTTTGGACACACCCCTACCATGTTCAAAACGTGTTTTATATCCATAAGCTACCACTTTGATACTGCTATCACGTCATAACGTTAATTAAAGATGTTGAACACAGTGAAACAGCGATATACCGTCACTCGCTATAACGACGGCCGCGCTCAACAGCAGCATTTAGCCTGTGACGAATCTATATCCATGTTAAGCCCCTCGTTATAACAGAATCCTTGGTTCCGACACCGATAGGGCCTCTCTTGTGACAAAACCATGCTTTATGCCCAAAATTGCCTTTTTATACCGACACTGTCGCTGACTTATTCTTCAGTTTGATTGAATTGACAGTAAAACGACAGTTAACTGACGCGTTAACCCGGACGACTAGAATGATTTCACTTTGCTCCAAGCGCAGAGCTATCCTTTCATTCAATCGTGGCGAGTGCTGCATGACAAGAGTGTGTTAAATCGTTAAAGACGTGATCTCTAATTAGCATTGAGTCAATTGAAAACTCGCACGATTGAAGATTTAATATATATATATATACAATTTATTGCGTTAATTCTCGATTTACAATAATTTGAATGGAGAAAAAAAAAAAAAAATGAAGTGTGAAAGGAAGAAACCGTCACGAAAGTGAAACCGTCACGTGAGACAAAAGGGAAAGGAGGAAAGGGGGAAAGGGGAAAAAAGTCACAAATAGTCATTGCTACAACACATGTGTTTGAGAAGATCGGTGGCTTCTGTCGAGTTTATTGGCGAGATTACCTTCTCTAATTTTCATTAATTCAATAACTGAGCTGGCACAGCAGAGACTCTCCTGATCTGTGGTCGCCTCACAAAATTCAGACAATTTTTTTCGTATCGAATGATTATCGATCAGATTGTTTAACTTGTCATAATTAATATTTACAAACGACATGAGTTGCCTTAAGTTGCAAGCAACACTAGACGAGCTAAAGGGGAGCAGGCGTGTGCACAAGCTGACTATGTGGTTCGTACTTGTGGTACATCATACATAAAAAGATTGGAAGCGGAAAAACAATTGGTGCCTTGGTTCTGGTTTCAGCACTATCAGATGAAGAATCTTGGAACGGGTCCGATAGGGTAGGTCCAACAAGCGTCGTACACACTTACGCCAACAAACAACGAAGCCATTGATAGTCCTAGGGGAGAAATCCCAGAAAGAGCAACCGTAATAACTTGTACAGTACGAGTTAAAGAGCAGCAGTATTGTGTCAAGATGAACGAAATTGAAGTTGGAGCATAACATATTCACACGAACAACCAAATCTCTGCGGGCGTTTTCCATGTTCAGAGAGGCACTTTTATCGCCAACCACGTGACCTAAATGCAATGCATCAGCGACATAATCAATTGGAGAGCCATTCAGGGTCATTTTTCGCATTGAGCGGACGGCATTGAGGGGGGGGGCATTGAGTACAATAGCTTTACTCTTAGACGAGTTAATCTGGTAATAGGCGGTACATGTTAGACAATCAGTTAAATAAGCGTTGATTTGAAAACAGGCGCGCGTTTGATGCGAGGTTAAGATGAGGAGATGATAAACTTCATATGACTGAATCGCCAAAGGAAGCAGCCAGTGATGACGAAGACGATGTGTTGCCACCCCCCCCTCCTCCTTGCGACAGTGAAGCAACAAACGCCCAGCAAATTTTATCTAGATACTTTTATTAGATACTTTTATTGAGAGCACAACACTTGGGGCCAAGTATCATGACGCTCTTGTGCCTCCTGTACGTGATTTGATAAGATCAGTTGATCAAATCACGTTTGATCAAATTTGAAATTGATCATAGGAGAAGACAAATGAAGAAGCAATCGACCTTTTCAGACCATTTTTCTCAATTTCAAATTCAAGTAAAAAATTTAAAATCAGAAAAAATAAATACATTGTACATTCAAAATAAAGAGATCGTTTGAAATATAAATGCTTTTGCGCATTCATAACGTCCTGCGACCATAACGTTGCGTATTCATAACGTTTACATGAGTTATTTTTTTGACTCCTGAGGGACCTGCTTTGGAGACCCGACGGCCGCGCATAACGACACAAAATTGGCTGTGACGAATGCTGTCGTTCCATGCTCGATACAACGCCGAATTCACGCAATATATATGCCTTAATTAATCGTTTCGGTGCAAAATAATGATTACTTGCTTATTTTTTGATTGACCTGCTTTTCATGGTATAAAAGAGCACAGCGCATAATTATTTGGTGGTTCTAATTCTCAAATCGAGTTGGTTCATAAATCTGCCGCTCATGGAGTGGTGAATGATGTCATAAGACCCTGGGAATTCCAAGAGGCGACTCGCCAAAAAAGGTTGCAATGGTAACGAATTAACACAAGCGATTTGGCTTCGTCACCTAGAGTCGGAGAATGATGATGAAATCCTTAATATCTTGAGTTATAGGATTAATAGCGCTTTTTTTTTCAATTCTTTTATTCAGTGATGTCATATCTTCAAAGGTCGAAATGTGCAAATTATTTAGACACAAATGTGTACAAATGGCATGAAAGAGAGTGAATTGCGGAGAGATGTTTTGAAAGATGAAATGGCCGGAAGAGAATGAAATGCAGGTGGAATGAAATTCAGAATTTTAAGTTCGAAGATGAAAGGAGAACGGTCCAGAAGGCCACGAAACGGGCGAGTCACATATGGGGCACGCAAAACAATAATAATGAATGGTCTAAATAACTAATAACAGGCATCACATTTGGTGGAAGACCTTTGTGAGATTGTGACCTAACAATATGCGTTACAGAGAAACCCGGATCGTGTCCTGCTTTATGATTACCGTTATGACTACGACTGAATCCTTAGGATGAAAACCGGATGTTATCAAAAATCCAGTTCTCATCAATTCACAGTAAATTCGTAGTGGTTGTGGTGTAACAGTGCGCAGGCGTATTGACATGAATTTGACAATTCTGATTGGAAGAAACCGGATGTCCGGTTCTTCTCCTGACCCTTTCTGAGATTTTAGGGAGACTACCATCCAATTGCTCGTTGGTATGCAGGAGCTGGTTCCAATGGATGCTGAGCGCAGTTCGGTGGTGTAGCAGTCATCTAATTGGCTGCTTAGCTTCTCTGTCAACGTCCAGGTGAATACATGACACGATGCATGATACAACTAGGTCCAGTTGACCTACTTTATTAATATAAAGTAACTAACTTCAAGTGCGTTATGATTGCTCCACAAGAGCAATAAAACCTGTGGCTGATTACAACGAATGATTATTGGCAACACTAGGTAACGATAAACAGTTGTATTCAATATGCAGTGAAGAATTCGTATGCATGGTTAGTGCGTTATGACGAAGGGGGACTCAATTAGCAAATGTACCGTTATGATTGCTTGATGGCTTATCGGGTGACCGTTATGATCTTGTTGTATTAAAGATATGTTCTTGAGCTGGTCGTTTCTCAGTTCATCCGCAGGAAAACACAACACGACGGCAAAGACTCGAATTGTTTCGATCTCGCACCCAATAGTAGCACGGTAGGATTTTCAAGTTCAATTTTAACGTACATTGGAAGTAGCTGCAGGTCAGCAATTAATTTATATCCCCTTCGATATTTGCCCAAATTAATAATTAATTGATGCAACGCGCAGCTTAATTAATGGAGAATTTCTTTATCGAACTCAGTTTCGGTTATTGAGAGTATAGATCTACATTGACTACACATCAATCTATAAGCACCGGTTTGTGGGAAGGAGGTTTTTCTGTTGATATATTGGATTGCGCGGTATCCGTTCCACGTGCTCTTAATTAATTAATTAATTAATTAATTAATTAATTAATTAATTAATTAATTAATTAATTAATTGTGTTGAATGAAGAAGTGTGGCCTAGTCGATAAACTTTGTAAATTCCTTTGAATAAGCACAAACTGAGAATGTACTTGAATGTAAAATGCTTTCATCTAAGGTAACAAATTAAATTTGTTTAGATTGACTTGAATTGACGGCATTTTTGGGCGTTTCAGAATGGAGTCGCATTTCTTATAATATGCGCTTTATAATGCATATGCACGAAGCACTAAGGCTTATTAAGGAAAAAAAAAGGTATAGTATAATTTAAATGAGGAGAAATTATATGTTCTTCACGCGAATTAGTACAGAGCAAAGTCTAGTTTCTGAATTAATGTTTTAATTTACTATATTTAATCATAATAGTTTAGGTCTAAGAAAAACCCTTTCTATAATTTTGTTTTTTTTATCTAATTTCAAGGTAATGTTGTCTACTGTTCTGCCAGGGCCATTCCTCTGCTGAGTGTTTTACGGGGACCGAATTGGCATTCGCTGATGATGTTATGTTCAGTAAAGAAGTTGTGTTGGCGATCATGTGTAAGTCTTTCAAGAATTGTGAAAAAAAAAACCTGGTAACAGAGAAATTGGTCGAAAATTTTTAAGCTCAGCGGGTGTCCAGCTTTAAAGATCCGTGTTACATTAGCGAATTTGAGTTCGTCTGGAAGTGCACTATTTTCAAATGTGAGATTTATAATGTGGGCAAAGGGGTATGGTATTTGCTGCGCAATTCACAACACAGGGTAAACTTTTATTGCTATTAATTAAGACTTTAGCAGTGCACATACACTGAAGTATATAATTTTAAGGGCTTTACCCTACATACGTGTAGTTTTTTTGTCGTACACGGGCCTGCTGGCTGTAATTTGTTTTCTTATTTTGCTGTGCTCACACAGAAAAATAACACTCCCTACCTGGATATCAGTGTGCCTTATCTACTTGCACTTGAACATCAGCAGGTGCAAGCAACGCAGATACATCGCACAAGCAAATGATCTTTACTGCAACTATGGAGTTCCATTGGATGAGCGTTCTGTGCACTGTGGGAGTGCTGACCCTATTTGCAATTTGGAATTGGAAAAGGAGTGGAAAAAATGACAAGTTGCCTCACTACAGAGGTTGGCCCGTGGTTGGAAACTTGTTTCAAGTGAGGATGGACAAACCAGAGTTGACTTTCATAGAGTGGGCCAAGGATCTTGGTCCTGTGTTTTCCGTGAAGATGCTTAACCAGCAATTCGTTGTGTTAAGTTCATTTGATGCCATCTACGAAGCTCTCGTGACAAAAGGCAACCAATTCACAGGCAGACCCAGCAAGAATGCATTTCGCGTAGATCTTGTCACTGATAACTTTTTAAACATTGCAAATCTGCAAACAACCTCATTGTGGAAGAAATTAAGAATGATTTGCCAAAAGAAGATCAAAATGTACGGCACGGGAATGAAGCGCATTGGAGATATCAGCTCAGAAATGATTGAGAATCTGTTGGAAGAATTCAAGGGTACGGGCCAGAAATCTTTTAACCCTAGAGATATCATCTACAACACAATCACAAACACCATCATGACTTTGGCGTTGGGGAAAACGTTTTCCACAGACGACGAAATTTACAAGAAGATGGTGCAGTTCGAAGAAGATACAAGAGAGGTAATTTCATTCGTTGGTCGAGGCGTGGAGCTGGATGTGTGTCCATGGCTGAGATATTTTGGAAACGAAACGTACAAACGCATACTGAGCATTATAGAACTCAGAAATCATCTTTGGGTGCTGATGAAGGAGGAATCCTCACGTGGAGATCAGTTGCTGGGGGAAGATGAGGATGACGTCCGATTGGTGTCAGCGTTGAAAGATGCGCAGGCAGAAGAAGGCTCTGGAATCTCAGAGAAGCACCTCCGAGCAGTCGTCATGTTTGATATCGCTTTTGCGGGCACTTCAACAACTTCAAATAACCTGTACATATACTTGAATACCATCAGTAAGAATCCCAGAGTCCAAGAGAAGCTACAAGAAGAGGTTGATAATGTCGTGGGATCAGAGAGAATGGTATCTCTCGATGACAAAGAAAAAATGCCATACACACAAGCCACCATGCTTGAACTGCTGCGGTACGCTTCGGTGGTTCCCTTGGGTGTACCACGCACGTCAAACGAAGATACGATCATTCAAGGCCACAACATCCCAGCAGGCTCTACAGTTCTGATGAATTTGTACCACCTGCATCACGATGAAGAGTTTTGGATGAATCCCTACGAGTTCCAGCCTGAGAGATTCCTCAATGACGACGGTGGACTCGTCTCAGCTTCTCACCCTAATCGTCGCCATCTGATGCCATTCGGTGCTGGTCTAAGAGTCTGCCTTGGGGAGATTCTGGCCAAGAGCAGGCTGTTCCTTGTAATCGCTTCTCTCACTCAGAAGTTCGACATTCTTCCTGGAGAATCATCAGCTCCTTGTGATCCTAGATTGCTTGAGCATGGTGTAATCCTCACATCTGCAAAATATGAAATTGTCGCCAGAGAAAGATTTTGAAATACCCCGGCATCAGCCGAGCATGGTCACTCACCCAGTGTATTATACATTATACACATAATATTACCGCCCAACTACTTATAAATCTACAGAGCTGCATTCTCTATATCTCTATAAATGTAAAATGACCATATGAATCAATATCCACCTCATTCACAGACTTGTACGTTACCATAATTGACTGACTTAAATTTTTTTCTTCTTCACTCTTTCTTTTTTTCTTCCTGTCATATTAACAAACTTGATTTGCTAAGATTAAACGTAATAAAATAATACAATGTTTAGTGCATTATTATTTATTGTTTTATTTTATTATTATTTATTTATTTATTATTTATTGTGACGGTGTATTTATAATATTCATTCTTTGATTGTCCGAATCTGAAAACAAAAGGGCGAAAACTCGAAATGCCTCGCTTGTAATAGGTGACATACGAGAAAATGGTGAAGAGAAATTGACTCTATGGTTTCTTGTGATCCAGAGTTAGTGAGGGTTGCAATATGCATGCAAGTGGAACTGATAGAAGTTAATTCGTAACTGTTGTTGGGGGCTGGGGTGAATAAATTGAACATGAAAATGTAGTTTGAATGCATTTTCTAAGACCTACGCTTTAGTGTCAAATTCCATAATTTTTTTTCTCGTCTCCTGTTCCTTGCATGTAATCAACCTGCTTTGTATGAGCTAACATAAAGCTCTCTTAGCTCTATGAATCTAGAACGTCCCTCTCAATTCTCGGATACATACTTCAATCATCAAAGCATGTTTACAGAGAGCTTTGGAGGTCTTTTTTTGTTTCGGGGGGAGGGGGGGGACTCGTGTTGGCTTTTGTCTCCCAGGGTGGGGGGTGTGGGGGCAGGTATACTTGATAGGAAACAACTTAAATACATCTGTGACTAACGCAAACTCACTGAGAAATGAAGTAACCATAAAAAAGTAGGAAGCACAAGGAACGACAATCTCGTGTGTCTAAAACTTCAGGTATTCTGACCTGGAGAAACACTTCCTTTTTATGGTTACAAGTGCTATCTTTGGCCGTAGATTGAATGACTTAAACAATTGGGATTTAATGAGTGAAATGAGCGGCTCTCTGATAGAAGAGGACTCCACGACTCCACGTTACACACTTTTAATTTCTGAATGTTACTAGTAACATTTTTTTTCATGAAAAGAACTCTCACATTTCATTGGTGATGAACAATGGAACATGACGAACAAAAAGGGAGAAAAAAAAAAGAGTAAAGATTGTTATGCTAGTATATATAAGTATTTGCATTTAAAGGGAGGGAGAACTGGTTAAAAATGGACTTTGAGTCGTTATTTGATGCACCAAAAATGATTCCTATGCCTGGCCCACACAAGGAATATCCTCACTAACGATTTTGCGGGAGATATATTGCTAATTAGGCGTGACGTCAGGAGCTGTGATGAAACACCGAGTTCTTCATCTTTTACAATGGGTCTCGTCATATCAGCGTGTCCTGCAACTAAACCCCTGGATATTTTTTTATTTTTTATTTTTTCGGATATAAGTAGAATAATCATTTTGCCACCAGTCAGGCGCGAAAAAAAAAAAATATTTTTCGCTATTTGTCATATTTTAACAAGCGATTTTGTAGGACACCTACCATGGTTTCTCATCTTGAAACAGTATAAGCTAGGTCAGCCAGAGTGCACCATGCATGCGCAATACTGACGCTTTCGTTTCGTAAACAACAAAGATGTCCTTTTATGGCGAAGATGATCTGCTCTGATTGGCCGAAATCGATAGCTTCACGAGGGGAACGGGACCAATCACGGCAAGCCCTCAGCTGACGTTTGCCTCCTATACTTCGTAATGGAAGCCATTCACCCATAGGCGCAATGCTAACCCCGATAATCGGAATGCATTATTTCCTTACGCTTGCAGCCTTGCATCCAGGCATGGTGTTCTTGGCACGGAATGCTATCAATTGGTGCTATGGGTCAATAGAACATCACTTAAAATTCAGTTCCCCATCCCTTTAAGGCCAAAGACGATAAGGCCAATATCCCGTAATGATTTCAATTTTAGATCAGTCGACATAATTGCCTATTTTGGACAACACTATCATTTCCAAGTTATCAATGCAACATGTTACGCAATTCCTCCAGAATAGGAAAGCCAAAGAGTATAATGGTCAGAGTACTAATACCTGATTGACGCCCATTCAGGGGAAGCAGCCTAACTTGTTGTCATCGACATTATGTGGATAGGAGCCAAGTCGTTCTGGGCCTGACTCAATTCGATCGTGCTGCAAACTTGTGTAACCATGAGTATTCTGATGTTTAGTTCGTAACAGAAAGATGAACGACTGTCCGCCGTTTAAAAAGAAAACGTCATTGAAACCATGATTTGTGCATCATTAAAACAAAATTAAAAATTCCTATAAATATCCATAACTTAACAGGTTCATGAACTTTTCTTAGCATATGTTCTTTGTTAGTGCAGGGCAGTAGGGAAATGCGATTGGCTTTCCCTGGGTAAGTCAGTTGGCAAATCGTTTGACCAACCCCTCTTCAATCAGAATTTACTTGTATTTTAGGATATCTTCATTATTTTGTGACAAAATACAGCATACGGCTACAGTCAGATGTTTATCCCGTGAAGCCAACAACAAACAGTAGAGATTTTCAGTGACGATTTATATTCAATGTCTAAGCGCTGTTTTGTGTAACTTTGTGCCAAGAAATTCACACACGTGTCCTCATATAACTCAGCAGAACAAAAGTTTAATGTCAAAAGCAATCCGGTGGTGATAATGTCCGCTGAACGCTTTCATAGAACTGCGATTTTTGACTCTTGGTTTCGACAGAGCGCCTTTCTCGGAATTTATTTTGTGTGCGAATTGCGAAATGAGGTCATTCTGTTGAACTGTGTTGAAAGGAATGCTTCAATAATATTTGAAGCTCCAGTTTTTAGCGTTGACAGGATGGTGCATTTACAAAAAATCATCGTGACAGTGTACTGGATTAAATTAATGGATTACTAACACAGATGAATCGGACGGGGTGTACACCTTGGCTTGGCACCTCACCGTGGTTTATCAACTAATGGATTATATGTACTCTTGAATCTTGCTAGAGGCACAGTGTGGAAGTGAAGACAAGTTGCAGGAAGTCTAATTAATTATAAATTTATAATAATAGCATACTTTTCAAGTTCAACTGTGAGAATGCGATGATGGGATAAATTTCGTATTTGTCGAGAGGCAGTCGTGCACTCGAGCGATGTCAGCCGCCGGTTTCCCGGGAAAATATGCACGTCTGCGTCGAAAACTTGTCAAAACAATTACCGAGTATAGATGTTTTAATGAGTATTCTCTTCACATTTCGAGGTCAATGTGGTCATGTTGTGGCACATTATTTTCACTGCATACTTACTATTTAGGATGTTTGCTTTGCATCCATGGTATCGCAAGAGAGAAACACTATAACAAATTTTTAAAGTTTAAGTGGCGATCTGTGATGATTTCCCTTCGCTTTTTTGGCACTCGGCATAAATAAAAACAACTCTATTTTGCCAATATTAGACTTCACTTCAGGAATTAGCAGGACTAATCAAGCAATCTGAACGACATTTGTCAATTGAAGTAATGAAGGATCCCCCTCTGGCCCACCCCTCTCCCAAAGCTGGTTCATTTGCATATACAATTTGATAATTTGTTCAATCGAGCGTTCAAACTTATATACTGAGGATATGGTTTGTGTATTTTATTGTTTAATTAAGTGGCAAAATATATCAAGATTAGTTTGTGTGAGTTTGAGGCTGGTATTAGCGTTCTTAATATATATATATATATATATATATATATATATATATATTTATTTCTTTTCAGTAGCGCCGGAGACCAATGAAGTGTCAGCGTAGGGACTAGAGTCAGTCCTTCATCGTGGGAATCCTTCAAAGTTCAATGAATCGTAGACTTCTCCTCAACTGTGACGAAAGAGCTGGTGTCGAGTATCCGCATCAGGTTCTGAAAGAACGTCGAATTATCTTCACGTGCCGCATAAGTGTGACTAATTGTAAGATGTCAGAAGGCAAGGATCTGTTTTTACCTTGCTGTCAAACAAGTTGACGCGTGTCAACGAGAGCTGAGTATCTACAATCATGCAATGATTGTCATTGAGAGACTGTAAATCGGTTCATTCAATCAATGCAGCCGAGGAAAATAAAACTGTTAGCAAAATGAGTACAGGTCAAAATACCATGACCATTCGCATACCGCATATTTGGATTTGATCATGCATTAAGTGGTTGTAATAAGATAACTTAGATAACAGTTAACTTATCAGCTTAGACACAGAAGTGTGTGTCTTATATACGGAGCGCACGCAAGGCTGATTGCCTGGCAAACCGGGTTAAGTAGATGCAACTCAAGCCTACTTTAACTTTACTTATTATTATTTTTTTTTACTTTAACGCAACCAAATACCACCGGGAACTCATACCCCATTTCTCAGAAGCATCAAGACAATCAAGATGACGCTTCGTTGGAAAGACAGCATCAAATTACTTGGAGGAAAGCTCTTATCAAAATGTTTCTTTCTGATCCTTCGTCTCATCTTCCTCTTCATACAGAAAATATCATGGACAGTGAGTGGGGTCAGCAATGTTATTGATAAAAACAAGGAACTGGAGAAGCTAGGAAAGAAGCCCATGGCCCAAGCACTGAAGCTGTTTTGGTGGAATAAGTACTGCTTCCTCTTGCCTCCTAGCCTGCGGGATTTCATGCTGCAGCATGACGAATACGTTGATCCTGAGTACGTTATCCGAAACGACCACGTTTCTCTGTTCTTCTTCGATCCACACCAAGATGTTGCTGTCTTTGGTGAAGGGAAACCTGGCCAGAAAATGTGGCACACTGATACTGGGGACTCGTTCATCTCGATGACCCTGTACAGATTTCCCAGCG
>KB292240.1:0-21125 GCA_000328365.1 Capitella teleta
AGCATGGGCTAGTCCTGCACTGAAATTTTGGAGCAGTTGGTGTTTATTCCATCTCATGACATGGAGCTGATGACATTGACACCTTTCTTTCATTGATCCATCTCATATTAGTGAAATTATAGGCTTCGAGTTGCCACGGACCATGGTGGGTATAGGAGAAAAGCTAAGAACTGGACTGGGCTAGTCCTGCACTGAAATTTTGAAGCAGTTGGTGTTTATTCCATCTCATGGCATGGAGCTGATGACATTGACACCTTTCTTTCATTGATCCATCTCATATTAGTGAAATTATAGGCTTCGAGTTGCCACGGACCATGGTGGGTATAGGAGAAAAGCTAAGAACTGGACTGGGCTAGTCCTGCACTGAAATTTTGGAGCAGTTGGTGTTTATTCCATCTCATGGCATGGAGCTGATGACATTGACACCTTTCTTTCATTGATCCATCTCATATTAGTGAAATTATAGGCTTCGAGTTGCCACGGACCATGGTGGGTATAGGAGAAAAGCTAAGAACTGGACTGGGCTAGTCCTGCACTGAAATTTTGAAGCAGTTGGTGTTTATTCCATCTCATGGCATGGAGCTGATGACATTGACACCTTTCTTTCATTGATCCATCTCATATTAGTGAAATTATAGGCTTCGAGTTGCCACGGACCATGGTGGGTATAGGAGAAAAGCTAAGAACTGGACTGGGCTAGTCCTGCACTGAAATTTTGAAGCAGTTGGTGTTTATTCCATCTCATGGCATGGAGCTGATGACATTGACACCTTTATTTCATTGATCCATCTCATATTAGTGAAATTATAGGCTTCGAGTTGCCACGGACCATGGTGGGTATAGGAGAAAAGCTAAGAACTGGACTGGGCTTGTTCTTCACTGAAATTTTGAAGCAGTTGGTGTTTATTCCATCTCATGGCATGGAGCTGATGACATTGACACCTTTATTTCATTGATCCATCTCATATTAGTGAAATTATAGGCTTCGAGTTGCCACGGACCATGGTGGGTATAGGAGAAAAGCTAAGAACTGGACTGGGCTGGTTCTTCACTGAAATTTTGAAGCAGTTGGTGTTTATTCCATCTCATGGCATGGAGCTGATGACATTGACACCTTTCTTTCATTGATCCATCTCATATTAGTGAAATTACAGGCTTCCAGTTGCCACGGACCATGGTGGGTATAGGAGAAAAGCTAAGAACTGGACTGTGCTTGTTCTTCACTGAAATTTTGAAGCAGTTGGTGTTTATTCCATCTCATGGCATGGAGCTGATGACATTGACACCTTTCTTTCATTGATCCATCTCATATTAGTGAAATTACAGGCTTCGAGTTGCCACGGACCATGGTGGGTATAGGAGAAAAGCTAAGAACTGGACTGGGCTGGTTCTTCACTGAAATTTTGAAGCAGTTGATGTTTATTCCATGTCATGGCATGGAGCTGATGACATTGACACCTTTCTTTCATTGATCCATCTCATATTAGGGAAATTATAGGCTTCGAGTTGCCACGGACCATGGTGGGTATAGGAGAAAAGCTAAGAACTGGACTGGGCTAGTCCTGCACTGAAATTTTGAAGCAGTTGGTGTTTATTTCATCTCATGGCATGGAGCTGATGACATTGACATCTTTATTTCATTGATCCATCTCATATTAGTGAAATTATAGGCTTCGAGTTGCCACGGACCATGGTGGGTATAGGAGAAAAGCTAAGAACTGGACTGGGCTAGTCACATGCAATTATATTTTAATTTCATCTGGAAATGATACTTCATATGTTTGTACTGATTGGGTATAAATTTTAAGTGAATACTAACCGTATTTAAGTGAAAAAGACTCAAATTATGACAAATATCACGATTCCAAGATGGACAACAAAAAGGATAGATTACTATCGTTTTTGAACCGTTGATCAAAATTCGCGAGATTTATCCTTGTCATCATAACGCACTTTTTCAAAAACGATAGTAGAATACTAGTAGCCTCACGCGATGCGTTGTGGTCGTCAAATTAATCATAACGCTCTAACTTTACACCAATCAGCTTTCCGCAATGGATGTCCAATCACAATGCTTGTAACATATGACAACTATTTCCGGCGTCAACAAAAACAATCGACCACGCGTCAAGGAAGAATGAACGAAAGTGCAAAATTTCGGAAATAGCCAATACATGATTGATGGTATTGGTATGTATTGCGAATACTTGATCGCTGAGATCACAATTGATCGGTGTGACATTACAAAATGGTTCGTTGACACTATGGTCCGAGACTCCCTAATAGTTGATATATACTTAAAATTAAATCATAAGACTTCATAAGTCTTAATGATAGTTAATCTTATTTACTACTTAATGACTCATTCAGTCATTGACTCATGATTGAGTGACTGAGTTATTGACCTGTCACCAGGACTGAGCGCAGGACCCAGGGCCAGACCACAGTCAGTTGACAGGTCTGAATCACCTGACCACCTAGCTGGATAGTTACCAGTTCCCCTCTGGGGAAACGTCTCTGCATCTAGTTACCAGGTTACATATACTTGTTACATAGTACGATAACTGGATAGATGTCCTCAGCCTTGTTCTGCAAGTCATGGCACAATTTCGCTATGCAAGGTGGCCACACAATAGTATTCAGTCAATAGAAGAGAGGTGGTGGCCGAGTGGTTGGCGTTCTCGCCTCAAAAGGGCTTGGCGCTGGCCAGCAGACTCCGGATTGAAGCCAGCCACCAACCTTGTGTCCTTAGGTAAGGTACTTAACTCCTGCATACCTCCTCAGACCACATAATAATAATAGTAATAATAATAAATAAAATTTCTTTATTTTGCGTAAAATCCAAAGAGCTTTAAACTGTTACCCTATTCACAATAAACAGAATGTAAAACAAGGTTAAACACGATCACTCATAGACACTCCTCCATGTACTCTGTTGCAGCATCTTGGTTAAAGGGCAAGCATATCTGAACGTCGTCAGCATAAAAAAGATAATTAATCCACCCCAAGACCCAATGATGCAGAATACAGAGTGAAAAGGCTCAAGGACAGATCCCTGGGACACGCCAGACTCCAGATCAATAGGATTAGAGTGAGCATCCTGTATGACCACTTGCTGTCTGCACTCAGACAGATAGGATAGTAACCATGCTGCTGCTGTGCCTTGAACACTCACAAAAGTCGCAGACAGATCCAGCATCACAAAGAGCACAGCACCTTGAGAATCTTGACATACTGCATCTGCCCAATTGACGATGCATATGTGCTAGTCAATCTCCTGCCAATTGTCACCAGGGGCAAAGGTCTTACACCTATATACCAAAGCTCTGGGATCTTTACCAGGGGTCACTATTATTGTATATTGTATCTTATGTTCATTTTATACCACTTGTTTGTATGAATAGAGATATGTATATATAACCATGGCAACCAAAAGAGCTAGTTCGTGATAATTAATTATTCAGGTTATCTCAGTTCAATCATCATTATCAGATGATACAGTCAACTGTATTCACTTTTGCACGCCTACAGATGTGATCACTGAGCAGCGTCATGTCACGCCAACGTTCAGTGTTGCTTCAGCAAATTGCTCTGCTCTGTTTGATCTTGAGCATAGCACTGTACCTCTATGCCAGACTCTCGTCTGCATTCTTCTATCAACTCAACAGTAGTGAGTGCTATTCCACGCTCAGTCAAGACCCTTTTGCATGTTGCCGTACTTTGCAGGCGCGACTGAAGGAAGCTTTGAGCGCAATGCGTCTCCTAAGCGCATCCTTGTGACCGGAGGGGCAGGATTCATCGGATTCCATCTCGCAAAAGCGTTAGCAGCCAACAAAAAGAATGTTATTGTTGCTCTGGACAACTTCAATGATTATTATGACGTCAAGCTGAAAATTGTGAGTTTAATTCTTTGAGTTTAGTCAAAAGTAATTCTTCATTGTTTTCAGGATCGGGCTTATGAACTGCACCAACTTGGGGTCACAGTGCACAACGATGACGTGTGCAATGCAGATTTCCTTCATGCATTATTCATAAGGCATAAATTCACCCACGTTGCCCACTTGGCGGCTCAAGCGGGCGTGCGCTACTCGCTACAGAACCCTCTGGCGTACATCAGGGCAAATGTGGAATGCCAAGTGGCTCTTTTAGATGTCCTCAGGTCGTTCAAGGTCAGTGAGCCCTTGAAAACAATTTCTCAGTCTTCTCATTCAAGTTGACACAAAATCTATGTCAGTTTTCCTCTGGGAATAAATTCTCACCTTTATTTGATTGTTAGCACAATAATAATATCCGCTACGTGTTCAAAGCTCTGCCTTTCAATCAGGAATTTTTTTGGGGGGTTATAAGGTCCCCGAGATTGTATTATAAGTGCGTATTTACTCAGCAGGAATCGAACCCATTACCTTTGGCTTGAAACTCCATCACTTTACCACTGAGCTAAACAGATAATACATTTATTTGAAACCGCTTTTCAATCACTGGCCTTCTGAAGTATCTTGAGTTTTATTATCACATTTTGAGTATTTATGACATTGATTTGAGCCTCAATTAAGGCTCACTGATGTTTCATAGAATTGTGCATTATGAAATTTGATTAATTTATTTTCTTCTCTTGCAAGGATGTGAAACTGGTCTACGCTTCCAGTTCAAGCGTGTACGGAAAAGAATCTGAAGTTCCATTTTCGTTGCGTGCTCACACTGATCGCCCTGGCAATATGTACGCTGCTTCAAAGAAAACAGACGAGTTGCTAGGATACCACTACTGCCATGCGTACAACATCTCAGCGGTTGGCCTGCGTTTCTTCACAGTGTACGGTCCGTGGGGACGCCCAGACATGGCTGTCTACAAATTTGCTGAGTCCATGCTGGATGGCAAGGAGGTGCCCTTGTACGAAGACAGGTTTGAGCAGCGTGACTCTCTTTCACTCATCACTGAATGTGACTTGCAGTTCTGACCCCATTGGCCTGGGGCGCGATTTCACGTACATTGAGGACATCGTACAGGGAACACTAGCTTCACTCGACTACGTTCCCTCAGAGTGTGGCGAACGATTCAATCTGGGTTTTGGGAATCCGGTTTCTTTGCCTGAGATGCTCAACATTCTGCAACATGAGTTAAATGTTACAGCTAAAATTGTGAGGATCTGCTTATATCCTTATTCGCATAATTAGCATGATCGTGACTGCAGAAAAAATCTCCGCTGCCTCCGACGGAGATCCTGCGCACCTGGGCGGATCTGTCCACGTCAACACAAATGCTGGGCTTTCGACCGGAGACTGCTCTGCGGTTGGGTGAGCGTTGAGCAGCTGAACCAGTCGCTACATTCACCTCTTGACATTTCATTGCAGGGATAAAAAAGTTTGTAGTTTGGTACAAAGGATATCGCCTGCGACGCAAGGACCAAGACGAGCGCTCTCTGCCTTCTCCTAGTGCCACGTGGTTTCGAGGGTAATTCCAATGACGAGAAATTAGAGAAAATCTCATTTGAAAATGCTGCAGGTTGTTGGCAGAGAAGAAAGATCGAGCAAAGAGAAGCGGGGAGGACTCAGTGAAGCGACACAACGAAGAACTGCAAAGACGCATGCAGCATCAGAGGAACAAGTGAGTTGCTCAGTAATATTGACGTCATTCTTTCAATATATTGAGCAGGTATTACGAATGGGCCAAGCAACACGATATTGAAGTCAGCGAATTGGATAAATCCCAGTTCTCCTTCTTCCAGGGTAATTAATGATTAGAATTAATTGATTAATTAGATTTCTATTAGGATTGGATTCATCCGGGAATGACCTCATCAGGATGGCTCAACTGAAGAATGATATAGAGGTCTCTCTCTAATTCTGCCCACCCATGTGAAACAATAATAAATGCTGCATTCTTACAGGGCCTCAAGGCAGCGTGTCGTGAGATGGTCGACTGTTTGGCGTTCAACTCAGAGGGCGTCTTGAAGCGACAGGTCAGGGAGCAGGTCAAATGGGAGAAGGTCCCGTTCTTCCAGGGAGAGCACCAGGGATTGTACGTTGCGAACGTGAACCCATGCAAAGCCAACCTTCACGATTGCGCTAAATACGCCCAATGCACGCCCATCCGTAAGTCACTCACAACATATGACTCCCTGATGATGACCTCTGTTTGACCTCTGACAGTGCCAGCGCAGTACTCGTGTCGGTGTAAGCAGGGATATTTTGGCAATGGTAAGCTCTGCCTCCCGCGCTACGCTGAGGTTGATCCCAAGGAGCTTCAGTGGGAGTACGCAGCCGATGTCCTCAGCATCCACAACGTGACGCGGATGAAGGAGGAAAGCGGTCAGAGGATGGTCTTCTTCCAAGTTGGTCATCCGCCTCCTCAAAAAAAGGAAATGTTTTCAATCCTGCTTTCTTGTTTAGGGATTGGATTCCCCAAATGGAGATTACCTGGTTGCTGATAAATATCGCGGAGACCTGGAAAAGCTGAAAGAAATCTGTATCAAAGATCCTATTTGCATTGGTAATTGATTAATTAATTAAGTATAAAATGAGGGAAGATATTCCTTGGTTTCTCAGCTGTCAACACAAATGGATTGATGAAACGCAGAATTGCGGACAAATCCACCTGGACACTCTGGACCAATGACCCTCAACAAGGATTGTATGTCTTTGGTGATATAATTAATCATCTGACGAGCTGAATTGTAATTTCTCTCTCCTTGCTCTTTCCTAGATATTGATTACTGTTCGCTGGCTGCTGAAGCTTGTCCTGAACACGCACGTTGCACTCGGGTATCAGCCGGCCACTTCACCTGTGTGTGCCACCCGCCCTACTCTCTCATAGAGGGCGAGTGTATTGTCAAGCAAGATGCCAAAGCTCAGCCTGTTCTCAAACCGGAAGCAATAGTACCAAAAACTGGAAAACCAAATATTGAACAAGCTCCACCTTCTGAGAAGTCTAAAGATATTTCTCAGAATATTGAAGCCGTTCTGCCTGTACTCAAAGCGGAAGCAATAACACCGACAGAGAAGGAACCAGCAGAAAGTTCAGAGAACTCAAATAAACCTTCTCAGAATGTGGAAGCCGTGGAAGATACTCAGAATGTGGAAGCAATGCATTTTAACGTCAAAGCTACGCAATTTGTCAAACTACCCAAAAGAATTGTGTCAGATTTTGACATCCATATTATTCATTCAGTTGATAACAATGATTTATTAGGTAAGGAGGCAAATTATATTTCATTCTCATATTTAATAAAAAAAAATATATATTTCAGGAATTCCAACCCTGGTTAATTCTCTTGTGAAACACACGAATCAGTCGTTACATATTCACATCGTTGTCTGTAACTTGAAACCTTTTTTTCTGCTTTCACTTCTCAAATGCTTCTCATTCCACTCTGAGTTTAAGGTAAATGAAACATTAATTTGTACGTCTAACTGTCCTCATGCGTCATTTATTCTTGTGCAGCTGTCAATTGTGCCATTTGACGTCAAACGCTTGAACGATGGTTACTTGAATTACATGCAGAGGCCAGGACAGGGTCTCTTTGACTACCTCTCCAATTGCGCTAATTATGCACGCTTTTTCTTCTATGAGTGAGTTGATATCTCGTAGATATTTGTGATAATCTAGTTGACACAGACTGCTGCCTGACTTGGAGGTCGCTATCTACATGGACACAGACATTGTTCT
The DNA here is from genome assembly GCA_000328365.1 of Capitella teleta. Taxonomy (NCBI): domain Eukaryota; kingdom Metazoa; phylum Annelida; class Polychaeta; family Capitellidae; genus Capitella; species Capitella teleta. The sequence continues at coordinate 7,664 of KB292240.1, forward strand.
GCAAAGTGACATCAAATCCCTTTGGAACCGAGTAACAAAATCTCCTCACACAATAACCGCCATTGAAAGGTTTACTTTGCTTTCTTCCGATCTCCCAAATCAATTTTTTTTCCCTCCAGATCATTGCATCCTTACAAGCAAATATTTTCACCTGACACGGCAGTCATTTTTTCTCAGCGGTATTTGGTTGAAAATCCCATTTTATGATTTTATGATTATCTTGCGACTGCACAGGTACACTCGCGAGATGGATATGGAAGCTAATAGCTACAACGCTGGCGTGTTTGCCGTGAACCTCACAAGGTGGAGGCAAAGGTCAAAGGTAATTGAAGATGACCTCCAATTTTGGATGAAACAGGTCAGCAAACCGGGTCAATGGTGTTCACCTACTGACCTATTTAAGTTTTTTCAGAATGTGGATAAAGATCTGTGGAAGATGGGAACGCAGCCATTGATGCTGCTGACGTTCCACCAGGACTCCTCTCTCCTCCCCGCTCACTTCCACCTCCCGGGTTTGGGATGGAAGACGGACATTTCCCCAAAAGCCCTCCGCAATGCAAGCATCCTCCACTGGAGTGGATCGCGTGAGTCTCTTCCCCGAGGGTCGCCTCTTCATCTTTTCCCACTCGTCGTCTTCTTCCGTGCAGGTAAACCGTGGAGAGGAGATCAGCGGTTATATTACTCGTATTGGAAGGCGCAATCTCCGCTCGAGTGTCGAGGTTACGGGGTTTGCGAGCAACAAGAAGAAATCTGGCGCTGCGTGCAACCGGCCAACAGCACTCAATGAACCCTTTCATTCCGTCTATTTATTTTTGTACTTTTTTTGAAATAATGAATCTCATTGACTTGATACTTGATGTAAAATAATAATGTAATATATTATATTATTGTTAATATTTATGAAATATTTTATACCAAATTCTATTTTTTAGATATATATTCTTTGAATAATTAATAAACGTGTTCAATCACTGAAAGGGTTGTATTTTGGTGTGTTCTTGTAGCAAGGTTTGAAATAACTGATTATAGAAATTTTGAATCTCACTGAGTAGATGAGTAATAAACCGGGGCTCCTTAAGCATTTGATCCATTTAATCAATTCAGCTACTCATTGAATGTCCTGGACATCAAAATTCGATACCTGATATAACCTAGACGCGCAATCTTGATGCTCGTGAATTTGATATTTAATAGACGCCTATATTTCCGATCAGGGAGCCAAGTGACACTCTCCACACAAGTGTTTATGCAACGTAAGGATAAATTGACATTTTCTTATCAGTCTTTAGTCTTTACTTAGTGACTGAAATTTCTTGTTTGATTGTGTTCGATTATCTCTGCAAACTCTGACAATTAAGAAATAGTAGACGGATGCATGTATGCTATGGGTTTGGACGCAGAGCATGACATTCAAAATTTAAAATATCCTGAACTAGAAAGCAAAGCACTCGTAAACCTCCTCAATGGGTGAGCAGACAGTTACAAGAAGCGCATGAAAACATCCCCTGACTGCGGAGGTGATAATTGAATATCCAGTACTCATTGCAATCCAGGGCTCACATAATTATGTTCACACAGGTATAATTATGTGTCAAAATAGCAGAAGAAAAAAAACTTATGCATGCAAATAATTTATTCACACATTAAATAATTCAAATATTTACATTATTCATGTACATAAAACAGTTATCACGAATTATTGAATAATTAATTAATAGATGTATAAATCACTAAAATGACCAGAGTTTGTGAAGAATGATTACAATGAATACCAAGACTAGAATCACAATACTTGAAATTTTTCAGAAATTGACTAGTTGTAATGTAAATGCTGATCAGCTGACTCTCTTAAACATCCGTGTATTTCTCTTTTGGTGGCGTCGATTCATCTGTCTCTGAATCCGGGTCCACTGCAGCCGCTCGGCTGTAATACCTGATAACGAGTATAAATATTAATGAGTTAGTTAATTAATGGTTAATTAAGTTCACCTTTCAATGAGTTCAGGAGAGAGTGCAGAGTTGAACGGTTGATTTGGGTTGACGACCAGTGGGCTCATCTCGGGCCCTGATTGATTAATTATGGTGAATTAATTAGCATATTAATTAGCTAATTAGCATACCTGTGTGTGCAGTGGGATGAGGTGTGTGCAATCTTCTTTGAGGTTTCTCATTGTTTGATTCTTTTGATCTGAGATGTTTTAATTGCAATTAGGTTTTTTCTCTGATTAACAAATGACATACCTCAGTGAGGAGAGTTTTTTGCTGAGTTGTTGGAGGAAGTTTTCTTTTTTCGGTGGAGGAGGAGGAGGAGGAGAGAGGAGGTTGAAGGAAAGAGGACTGGAAACTGGACGATACACTGGCATCCCTCGAAGAGGCTGAGGAAATTCGGTTAAGCGAAAAGGAAAAAAAAATGTTTATAAAATATTCAAAAAATGAAATGTTGGTACACGTGACATTTGTTATGCAACAGTTTAATATATACAGAGCCACGTGTCAGCTTAAAGCATCCGCATCAAAAGATAGGAAGAATAATAACAGCAATGAGTACTTGTGAATAATTCGGTTGACAAGCAACTCATTACCAAAAAAAAATCCAATGATCACATTAACAAAAAGAGGCTCACTCGTAAAAGATGGAAATGAATAATGAATACGTTGGAGAATAACAATCTGAGGGCTCTTTTCAATCAGACTAATATTATTGAGCAAAGTACTGGTATTAATACTAATATAAAGATACCGGTAGCATCACAACGTGAACTATATGGGTATCGAATTGCACATTTTCCAGTAATACTATTAAAATACTTGGAGTTAAGGTCATAATGTATGCATTAGAGGCTCTCTCACCGGGTGAATATATGGCCACCTCGCACGTGGCTCTCCTCGCTTCGTTCGGTCGCGCAGGGGACTGAGTGAAGTCTCTGAGGTCATCGCTGGCCTCCCTCGGACAGGGGTCGTAACTGACCCCTGCACTCGCTTCGTACGTGGGGTCGTAGTCGTGTGCGGGGGTCGGGGCGTTCTCGAGGGCCATGGCCAGTTCGTCATGAGTGGACGACACTGTGGACACGACGCTCGCTCTCTGACCACCTGTCATGGTGACATTCAATATGTGATCACGTGATTATTATAGAGAAACGAATAGCAATTGATACTGATGAGATGAGCAGAGGTTTCTCACAACCATGATCACGTGAAAGTGAAAAGCAAAAGAAATTTAGACCGCAGAGAGACAACGAACCACGTGCAATTGTGGAATGTGAAATTGGATGCAGTCAGTGCGGTGTTTGAGGGAAAGTGCATCGGCCGAATGAGCTCTACCTGTTTCACTCAATGCTCTTAAACAAAACGAATGTCTGAGAGGTAGGAAAGCAGACTGCAGGGGACTAGGCGCCAAGTGAGCGGCCCTGAGATCACATCGCAATACAACTCCTGCAAATCCACATTATTCATAACACAAACACAAAGCGAGATTTACAAGACACACCAACAGCAACATCAGATATCAGTGATCAGACTTACCTTCGTGTAAAGGTGACAGCATTTCGGGAGGGGGCGCTGGTAGGTCCTTCAGGTCAGTGAGGCCACAAACACTCTGTGCAGTAAGGAGGTTCAGACAGAACGCGGGGGGTGCAGGTGCACTTACTGCATGCAATGAATGCGGGTCGCAATTCAGGGGTTTAACTTGCGTTTGTCGCTTGGGAAACGTAGCGTACGGTAAAATGCCGTCATCTGAATGAGATGGGGAGGATACGGAAATAATTCGACATGAGAGGAGATCTCACCTGGCATGTGTCCAGCTTCGCTGTAAGTGTTGATGTTCCTCGTGTTGCAGGGGTCGGGGGAGTAGATGCAAGAGTTGATTTTGGATTGCGCGATTTGCATGTTGTGTTTGTCGATGTCTGACATCAGGGACGTTTCTGCTGTGAGGTCTCTTCGTAGATTGGTCGCATTGTCAGCTGAAGGTAGAAAGGTCATAGAGGTCATAATTAAGCCGATCGTGAACAAGCATTGCATAAAGCGATAATGGACTCAGAAGTAAGCGTCTTCTCTCGTGATCTGGGAATACACACCAATGTATTTGAAGTTTTGTTGACGTCGCCGGCAAAAGAGAGTCACCGCGACAGCTGTTACTATAGCAACCACGATGAGAGCGCACAGGGGAATCATGATGTAAGCCTTCTGGTAGAAAGGTTCGCTATATCGGTGCACGACTTGCAGGGGTTCAATGGTGCCTGGAAATACGCGTAAATATACCTCGCTCAAGTATGGCTACAAGGTGAACCCACTTCCGGTGTATCCTTTGGTAGCAAATTTCAAAAGACACTCAGTTGACCCTGCTTCGTTGAACGCAGTCACCTTGACCAGGTACCACGATTCTGGTTGAAGATCAACTCTGAACAAAGTCTGAAGAAAGAGCAGTATGAAATAACTGCGAATAAGCGACGGGATACTGACAGTGTTAGCTGGTATGTGGTGCCTCACTGAATGCCAGTGCTCGTGGTCACCCCACAACTGGTATTCAATGCTAAACCAAAGAAGCGCACAGCCTCCATGCTGCCATTGGCTGAGGTCAAGGACAACGAACGTTGAGTTTATGTGGCGTAAAATTAGACTCTGCGCCGGCATAATGGGAGCTAAGAACACGCGGAGTGAGCGTCGTTCAACGGGCGATCAAGAGTACTCACCGGAACCGTTGGTTTTTGCGGTGATTGTGTTACTGAAAGGGCTGCGACCGACGCCATTGAAGGCTTGCACCCGGAAGTCGTAAGGAACGCCGCAGAGCAATTCGTCCACAAACAGTGAGCGGTGAGAAGAGTCGAGTCGGGTGACGCGCCATTGGGGCTCGGGCGCCCTCTTGTAGTTCACGTAGAAGCCTGTGATATACATGGATGAATGGGTGAATGGAGTCTCCAGATTGAAGGTCACCTTGGATCTTGCTGCCTCCGTTACTGCTTGATCTCCAGTTCACCTGGATACTCGAACTGGTTGTTATGGAAACGCCAAGCACTGGGTTCTTTGGGGGAGCTGGGGAAATTATATCAATGAGAATGACGTCAACACAAACGTACACAGATCTTCGGGGTTAAATAATTAAAATCTTATTTTAAATTAAAAGTAAATAATAATTATTTCTATCCAACATATCAATTAAGAGGGTTTTAACAGAGTGGAATAATCAGCTACGCAGGGCAGTATAAAATGATGAATATTCATGCTCATTTATACAATGAAATCAACAGAAATTTAAATTCAGCTATGACATCAAAATATTGTAGATTGAACAAATAATGTGAAATAAAATAATGAAATAAAAACAATAATCTGATGTAAGAGGGAAGAGAGGTCTTGTCTCAGAACATTAATTTTTCCTGTATACTTACAATGTGATTCATCAACTGCTCAGCGAGAGAATTATAAGTTTAATACGTGTGCAGTATATATTTGAAATGTTCTAGGTTTTCATTGGTGGCGTTTGATTCCAACACCACTGCCTTTTTTCTTAAGGTAATTTATAAATATCATGTCATATTTGTTAATGCTGACGCTCACCTTGAACTAAAAGGCTGATGACGATCTCGTCCGCTCCGTGGTAATTCTCTGCTTTGCATGTGTAGTTAGCGGCGTCGGTTGTGAGAGCATTTGCGATGATCAAGGTACCATTGGAATCCATCTTGATTCGGTCATCAAACACTATTGGTTGACCACTGTGTATATAAGATATAAGAATTACAAACAAACCACCAGGATGTATTTATTTTACCCTCGGCGCCAAGTTAGTGTTGGTAATGGCTGGCCAACAGCTTGGCAGGCCAGGGCGACGGTGGCATGCCAACCAGTTTGGACCAAATGCGAGAAGCTGGCAATCTGCGCAGAAACTACAAACAAAAACGGTGAACGTACGCCCTGCTCCGTATCAGTACCTTGGTCGTGGGTGGAAGAGCTGACCTCGCGCGTCTTCTCGCCCTCCCCCATCACAGTGCTGGATGAAACCCGGAACCCGTACTTGAAGTTTTCCTTTAGGTTCTCAACCAGGAACGAGTGCTGATTGGGGCTGAGTTCCACGACCCCTTGCTCAGTGTCGGCGTTTGTGATGTCGCGGATGAAGAGCGTGTATTTGACGCGTTCTCCGTTCGTGTGAAGTGGTGGTCTCCAGGAAACTAGGATGCTATCTGGTCCTGCGGGACATGCTTTGATATCGGCTGGACGCTCGGGAACTTCATAGGAAGAAAGAAGAAAAGATGCGTTCATAGAATGCAAAATCAGCCATGTCGGTTTAATTTTGCGAGGCAATGGCTAGGAAAATTGGCCATGCTGAACACGGGTTTTCATCTAGAAATGTGCTTGCATTCGCCTCCAACAAAGCATAACAAATGAAGAAGAAGCCATCAATCACATTCTTTGTTACGTATATTCATGAATAACCATGAATATTCATGAAGCAATGTTTTTCTCCTTGTGAATAATTTGCAAGCACCGTTGGCCTCAGACAGACCGCAAGTGCACGTGCACTTATCTACTTACTGTCTTGCTGTGTCCGTGAGAATATTGCAGGACTGCGAACACCGAGCCCCATGCGAGTGAACGCCAGCACTTGCACGCTATAGTTGGTGTATTTCTCGAGGCCATAGAGAACGGCGGTGAGCTTGCTTGTCTCCAACCAATGCTCATCGGATTCGTCTGCGAAAGGAAGCAGCGTAAACACATTAGAAAACTAGTACTACGGAGGAAGACATATACATCATAGTTGACTGTTTCTTTCTGAGAAGCAACAAATGAGCGAAACACCATAATGATGTCAGATGTATAATTCATAGCGAACCACGCATGAGCACAAAGATAACTGTCGCGGCATTTTAGACTGACTGCAAGCCTAAATTCATGAGATAAATGCTACAGCTGACCTTCATCTTCAGTCACCGGTTTGTAGATCACGCGATAACCTTGAAGAATGCCGTGAAGGGCATACAACGGCGGCGGAGACCAGACGACCATCAGGCTCTGAGAGCTCAACGGACTCGCTTGCAAACCCTGCGGAGGCTGACTCGGAACTGCAATTGTAGAAGATGCTAAGAGATGAGGCAGCCAAGAAGGGAATGACCCACCATCTTCCAGCGTCAGCACCCCCATGTCGGGCGAACGCGGCCCGGCACCGATGGCGTTAAATGCCTGGACGTGGACTGAGTACTTGGTGAACTTCTCCAAGTGCTGAATGATGTATTCGTACATCTCAATGGGGACACTGTCTTCGTCAGTGTAGGAGAGCTTCTTGGTGATGTACATGTACGGAGCAGAAGAGTTGAAGACCTTGTATCCGATGTAGTAGCCTCGTATCTGGCCGTTCTGGGAGTCTGCTGCCGGAGCCTACAAATCCCCAATCAATTGTTTTGTTTTGAGACTTCTCATCTGCTCAAACCTGCCACGTGACTTTGAGAGATTTGGGCCCAGCGCCAATTGCCAAAGCATTCAAAGGCGGACCGTCGGGAACTGAAAAAGAGAAGAAGATGTAAAGACGTTTCCATGACAACTGATGCGGTATACCTTCTTCATCGGCCGTGTAGCTCACAATTTCACTCGCTTCACTGGTACCAATGGCGTTCACAGCAAACACGCGAACGTCGTATGAGAACGAGGGCAAGAGGCCTCCTACCGTGGCTTCGGTGGCGTTAGAGGGCGCTGTGATGTTTCGTGACGCCGTCTGCCACAGATCTTGCTTCTCCTTCACTTGCAGGATGTACGAAATGATGGCGCTGTTCCCGTTGAACGGCTTCCGCCAGCGCAGCCTGACGGAGCGACTTCCGCCTTCGACGACGCTCAGCCGTTCGATTGCATCGGGTGGCTCTAAAACCAGCAAGCGGATGACCAGCGCGTCACTTCCGAAAAGATTCTTCGCGTTGCACATGTAGAAGCCGGAGTCTTCTCTCTTCGCCACCTGGATGGTCACGCGAGAACCTTTACCGGAAGTCGTCGTAAAATAATCCGGTACACCAAGCCGCCCTCCAATTTGCCAACTCAGGCTGCCACCGTTAAAACTCCATGACAACGAAAGAGGCCGGTCCCCCATGGCAACGCACTCCATGGTGACGTTGCTGCCACGCTGAACGGTGTAGTTTTTAGTGCTGGCGATGAACTTTGCAGGAACTAAAGCGAGGAATAGAAGTTGGATGAAATGGAACCATGCATCGCACTCACTTCTGACGGTAAGGAAGACGACCCTGCTGATGCCACTGCCGATGCCATTCACCGCGTGACATAGATAAAAGCCCATGTCCTCAGCCGAGGCGTTCTCAATTACCAATGTCCCATTGGCCAACTGCCGTGACCTTGAACCTGTCAGATCAAGGTCGAAATAGTTCCCTGGACCATCGCCTGTAAAATGGTTCCAATTGTTTAATGTCATTGTACGTTCATTCATAATATTGTAGGTACAATTAGCACAGTGCATATGCACCCCACCCTCACCCTATTGCCATATTGAATTCATGGTCGTTTGCATTCGTTGCTCCGAGGAAAAATTGTAAATTGAAAATCATAGCTTGTCGTAGATCTTGTTGTTCCATTGTGCTAAAGACCCATTAATTACAATTAATTAGGCAGCTGTAATAGGCATGTATACATGAATACCAGTATATAGACGCTCACGGATTTAATTAATTTTTGGTAAATTGATGCGCATTTCTGTGAATTCAGAGACGAAGTGTAGATAAATCAAAGAAGATAGCTTCAATCTGATGACAGGTTTAATTATCTCCACACAATCGTAAAATTTGAAAAGGATATTTACAAAATGACAACTTCTTTTGTTCGCCGTTTGTCTTCTCAAATTACGCACCTTTACCTGAGCATCATGACAAATCGCTGTCTTCAAGTACTCAGCTAACAATATAGTTGATAAATCGGCTCCTTTAACGAGCGAAAAGCAAATATTTTACAGCATTTTTCCCCCTCAGCTTCGGGCAGGTGTCAAGAAACCAAGCACGGTCTTCTCACCTGGTGAAGTTGAGCAAGCGAAGCAATTGCACATGGGAGCTAAAAAGTGACACACTCCGCGCATGGCTGACTACTTGAACAGCGAAGCTCAAGTGTTTAATCTGTTGGCTTCCAATGATAACTTTTGGGCTGAACAAATATTTGAGTTTCGTTCTTCAAAAGGGCGATATTCTTAGGCATGCGGCGTGTGGCGGCGTGTGCCTTTGATCAGAGATAACACGCGTCGCTATAGCCACGATGTTCACGTCGACTCGGATTTAATTGCAACAAAAGGAGTCAGGAATCTGGTTTTTAATAATCATACCAAAGAAATAATCCAGTATTCAATCCATGTTTGAGTCAAAATCTGTTTGTGCTATAGGAGGCTGGTGTTTTCCCTTGCTTTAAAGTTTTTTAGTAATTCATAATAGTGTAATTATTAACATTTAATAATGACTAGTAATCAGTAATTAACTTGGTTTTGTCTAAATGAGTTTTAACGATAGAAACCGCTTAATGACTCATTGGTGAAGTCATTAAATACACAAAATATATGAAATCGAAGCGGAGAAAGCTGAGAGGAAAAGGGGAATAGTGCAGCAGGCACTTCGGGTCAGAGACCAATATTTTCAAAAACATCAAAACATGTGTTTAAACTGGCTGTCACGCACATGCGCAATGGTGCTTCGTGTAGGTCCCTATTCACCTGTCTCTCAGACTGTCACTCGATGTCATTGATTTATGAAATGAAATCTGGTGCCATTCACATCGCCATAAAAGAATTTCCATCGCGGATGCAATGATAACCAACGAAGCGTGGAGATTGGTATTTCACCCAATCAGATTGCTTGATTATTGACCAATGATGATCGACTATGCATATTTTTTAAATCTGAACCACCAATAGGAATCAACGTACCTTTCGCTCGCTTCCAAACAGCCACCGGAAGAGGATCGCCGCTTGACAGACAGTGAATGGTCGCACGCTCTCCTAACCGAACAGTCGCATTCTGTGGTTCTACCACCCAGTATGGAGGAACTAGAAAACGACACACAAAAATAATAACAGTGTATTATTAGAGAGCATTGCGCAGTTATAGCTCACCGTCCACATGCAGGGAAGCAGTATGGTTGTCGCTGGCAAAAGCGTTGCTCGCCAAACACGTGTAGTTGCCATCGTGTTTCGGTTCCACGAATCCAATCGTCATCACACTCGAGTACGGCCCCATTTTCTGTTTGACAAACAACCCTTCATTAGAAACACGGTGTGATCGTGATCTTTCTTACCCGAGTCTGAACTCCGAGCGAAGAAGGGATGACTTGGCCATCTTTCAACCAATCAATGTTCAGAGGCAGATCTCCGCTGTTCACTGCGCAATAAACAGAAACACGATCTCCCTCTATCCTGCTGGGAAACTGGAAGGCGTCCACCCTCGGAGGCTCCGCAACGTGCACCTGGGCAGTCCGCCGCATCCCTTGGTCAAGAGAGTTCCTCGCGTCGCATTCGTATTTCCCCGAATCCGTTTGTCTGTCGACGTTATGGATGGTCAGAGTACCATCTGAACTGACGTGTTGGCGGTGGTTTTCCGGCAACATAATTCCACCTGGAAACAAATATAAAATAAGATAAAGTGGGAGATGGCTCATTTGGGAGGGGGGACATACCATGTGACCAAGTGATGAGGCTGATGGGGAAGCCAGATACGTAGCATCTCAGCACCAGAATATCTCCAGCGACAGCTGTGACATTGCTCATTGGTCGGATGTAGGGAACACCTAAAATATACTGGTGTCTTCTGGGAGTTGCAGTCTAGCGTTGCCCTACCGTAAACGTTGATCTTTCCTACGTGGCCTGCGTGGCCAACGCTGTTCTCAGCACTGCACCCATACAGTCCGCCATCTTGGACACCGATGTTGGAGACGTTTACGAAGCTGATGACGTCACCGGAGGGGGTGGTCGCTTGACCAATCGTGTAGCGGTCATCTAGTGGAATTGGACCGTCGTCCAATGTCCAGCGGACCCGAGGACTTGGATTCCCGGAAGCAGTGCATGATATCGAAATTGACAATCCGGCTCTTGTGTAGACTTCGTTGAAGGCATTGTGGATGTAAGGTCGGGCGGCTATAGGAGGGGATAAAACAAAATATTTAAGATTGCACAACAGTGTTCTTGAATTCGACTCACCTCCAATGATTAGTTGAGCCGAGCTTTGAGCACTGGCGTCATCTCCATTCGCAATGCACTGATACATCCCCTTGTCCTGCCGTTCCACAGATCTGATCAGAAGAACTTCGTTCGACAACAAGGTCACCCTCTGTGATGTCATCAGCGGTCGACCGTTTTTGAACCACGTGATCTCGCTGATGGGATGACCGAAAACTGAGCAGTTGAAAACGGCCTGGTCTCCAACATCGATGGTCTGAGACGCTGGTTCAATGTACACTGAAAGCAGAGCTGTGACGACTAATTTTGTCCGCGCAGAAGCTTCTCCGAGAGAATTCTTAGCCGTGCAATGGTAAACACCGCCGTCGGCTACCGACGCTGGTGTTAGCTTCAAATTGCCACCAAGAAGTTGTACTCTTGACTGGTTGGGGGATATCCGGAGGCCATCTTTGCTCCATTCGTAACTGGCCAGTGGAAATGCATTGGCAACACACGGTAATTCTACGCTTTGACCCTGTTGCACGGTCAGCTCACTGACCGAGGACTCCACGGCGGGTGACGTGCTAACGGGATCTACAAAGAGAGTGTTCAACCAATGAAATGAGAATAATAACACATATCTAAAATAACATACCAATGACATACAGAGTAAGCGAATCGCTGATTTTGGTTTCCCTCGTTAGGATATTTCGAGTTGTACATCGATACGAAGCGTAGCTGTCCATGGTTTGCACGTTTCTAATATTCAGTTCTCCATTCGGCAGAATACTGTACCGTTCGTCTGAAAAGGGAGATGTTCAAGCTTTCGCTCGACTTCGTTTCCGGGTGTTATACTAGTACCTGATTGGATGGTTCGCCCGCTTTGAGTCCACGTTACCACAGCAACGTATTCTCTGACGAAATACGGATTGATGTTACATCGGAACACGGCTGTGTTGCCGCGCATGACGTAAGCGTCGTTTCCGTGGATGTTGTACGTAACATAGTTATCAACCACAACTGAAAATATAAAGATTCCATGTTGCGGTCCTGTACTTGAATTGTGTATTTGCAAATAAGACGGCGACGAACAATTCCAGGGGTGTTTGGTATAAAATACTTACGATCAAAACGGAAATAATTCGCACAGTTTAAGGAAGATATCGCATCATATGACCTCGATATGGCCGCAGAAATATGTTGAATTATGCAGAACCATGATCTGGGCCATAAGGCAAACACCTTATTATTAAAAACGTTTCGATGACAGATGAGATCACACCTGACTAGTCATGTATTTGTATCATACGCGTGCAGCTCTTTGCGAACTTTCTTTGACAATTTTGGGAGCCTCATTCCCACCCTCTTTCCCTCCCATGCCCACCTCCTCTTCCCTCCCATTGGCCCACTTCCTGCTCCTAACTCCGGTTCCATTGTGATGGGCATGCGTCTCCCGATATTCCCACAACGTGACACGAGGTAATGACGGTCGTCAATTCAAATGAAAATCACCGAATCAATGGCCATAATGCTATTTCCAGCCGATTGTCGTGAATGCTGGCGTGGGAGCCACCTCACCATTAGCCCCATTGATACCGTTGGTCAACCATGCACCTGTCACGTGACCTTTAAGTCATTCTTTCCCGCCTTTATTGGCATCCCGTGGCGCCAAATCGTGACTGCTCGGAAGGAACATTTGAACAGAGAAAGCGAAAGTTACTAGCATCCCTCCGATTTTCAACAGAGGGATATAAAGCAGGTAAAAGATTGACATACTCCCATAAAATCGCAATAAAACTGCATTTGTGAGTCTATCATATAAAAAGATAAATCTACAAGTGTCACGTCAAATTGTGAAGTGCATTCCCCTTAGAATGATGCCAGCGGAATTTTTAATGTTATGCTCCATTAGAAACTCTCGTGCACGGGGAATACCTCATGCACACCCCGCATGCATCAGGTATACGCATAACATACAATTAATGACATGTGCTAACAACGTGGCTCGATCTCATGCACACAAAGCATGAGGGCATAATGATAGTGTTATGCTTTTCACGTACATTTATTCCGTTAGCGTAAATCGGGTGTCTATGCCATTTGTAATGAATCAATTGTTCATCTCAACGGACATTTAGATAAAGTTTACCGATAAACATCGACATCCTAACTAAAATAGTGCACGGACCTTTCTGGTCTAAGTTCAATCCCATTGATAAAACAACAGACCATTACAAGACAGTAAAGATATGTAACTAAAAGCCATGCACGTGTATATATGTGCAGTCAGACATTCGTCTCTTACTCACCTCCTCTGAGTTGGACGATTCTGCTGACGATGCTGCCCGC
>KB292240.1:23891-34820 GCA_000328365.1 Capitella teleta
CAGGATGAGAAACATGGTAGGTGTCCTAGAAAATCGNCTTGTTAAAATAAGAAAAATAGCGAAAAAAAAAAAAATTTTGCGCCTGACTGGTGGCAAAATGATTATTCTATCTATTTCCGAAAAGAAAATAAAAAAATATCCAAGGGTTTAGTCGCAGGACACGCTGATATGACGAGGCCCATTGTAACAGATGGGGAACTCGGTGTTTCATCACAGCTGCTGACGTCACGCCTAGTTAGCAATATATCGCCCGCGAAATCGTTAGCGATGATATTCCTTGTGTGGGCCAGGCATAGGAATCATTTATGGTGCATCAAATAACGACTCAAAGTCAATTTTTAACCAGTTCTCCCTCCCTTTAATATTATTTTAGCATTCTACATGTATAGTTGTATACATGGGTGTAATTTATGTCATTACTTTTTAATTTTTATTCCTACTAGTAATTAAGCCCCTTTGATTCACGTTGGGCCAGGAATATGTTGAGTAGGTTTAGCAAGATCAGTTTCTCTTTCTTTGTTAAATGTACTTTCTATTTAGGAAGATAATTAAATACCAGACATTTAGAATCGATTTATTTCTTCTACATATCTCTATGGGATGTCAGCGCATTAAAACTTTATTCCTTCAAAATTTGCACTTATATAAATGAATAAATCGTGTTAGTTTTTCCTCTTTCTTGATATTGCGTTTTTTTTTGTTTTTTTTTTTTTTTTGTCATTATGCTACTATCTGAAGTTTACTTGTGGTTGAAGTCGTGCTCATTCAATCGGAGTTCATTATTCATATACGCGCAGTTTCAACGATAGTTTTCCGGTCGCTTGGAATTATATATACATGTATAAGTTCCGTGTCTAATAATTTGTTACAAATCGAAAATTATATTGATAGTTTAAATCATCTGTATGTGATATCTAGAAATCTAATAGACATCGAATAATATCCGCATTCAATCCAAGTAAGAACTGCCTTAATCAAACATCGGTGAAAATAATTTTCCATAGATATAACCAACAAATTTATAATTCAAAAGTAACGAAAATGCCACACTTACCAACAGAAACTGACAGTTGAATCCAAGAACACACAACAAGTACGAAAATCCGCAAATGATGCATGTCTAAAACCGTATATTCGGTGCAATATGTATTAATCCCGATTTTAATCCATATTTAGAGTTGAATCCAAGTTGAAGCTGAATAAGAATGAATGAGCCCGTTTCTATTCAAATTATAAAGCAGTTCTCTCGAGCATAGCATTTAAGCTACTTTTTCTTTTTAATATTCAAATTCACAGCATGAACCTGGCGACCTTTGGCAACCATACATTTATGGCGGTATGTTGAAATGTAGCTCTCTCTTATGAGAGATAGCGCGAGAATTGAGCGAGAGGCCGGGTGCTACGGGCGGCTTTATAGATGGCATGTGCGATCGATTTTTCGTGCCAATCGAAGGTGTCCCATCGCCCTTTTCTCTCTCCGCGCAGGTATCGCGAGGGGATTGGGTCGCGGGGTGAAGAAGTCCTCCACGAAGCTCAATGGCGCACGCGCTCAAGGTCAAAGTTCAACGTCGGTTGTTTTGTGAACGACCGAACAGACACGCTTACTGAGCATCATAATCATTCAAATCGAACACAATAGAAATAAGGGCCTTATTTACAATCGCAAAAAAAATCGCACGATTTCGAATAATGCCGCGCGTCTACTCTGACACGTGACATCCGCCATTTTTTTTACCGAATCGCACACTCTCAAATCGTGAGAATCGGCAGGCAGAGCTTTTCTCAAACAACCAGTCAGTTCTCTTGTCATTTAAATGCGGTTATGGGTAATCGATCGGTGGCACCGGAAGTCCGTAATCAATCGCCATCAGTCTAGAAAGGCTGTCCAATAATTTTGGCGGGAAAATGCTTCCAGTCAGCTTTTATGTTGGTGAACTGTCAGTCAGTGCTTTAAAGAGCCAAAATAAACGATAGAACTGAGCACTTCGGTTGTTAGTGCATCAAAAGAACATCGATTAAACCGTAAATGAGGAATTTTTATCTTGATTGGCGCCTTTTTGAGGGACCAACATCGGCAGTGCTCACGTGATGTCAGGAAGACAGGATTTTTATGTTGATAATGAAATGTCATTACGAAGTTGGTTTCATTGAATTTTGTCAAAGCACATATTGATCACCATTGACAGTTCCACTTAACTCAAGTTGGTCAGCTAAATTGCTCAATCGTATTTGTATTCCTGGTCATTTTCATTCCATATCCTAAACTATTTTTATTTATAACTTATAATAACATTTCAACCGTTTTAGTTTTGGATGAATTTTGTATTGCACAATATTCAAGTACAAACTTACTTCAAGTGCTGACCAATAAGCATGATCATCATTTAGTACATTTATTATTAGCCTATTAGGTCATGGTATCCATTGTGCCCTTCTATGATGCAACAAGCCTTGATGAGGATATAAATAGAATTCGAATCCCCCTCCCACTATCCACTCTCATTCCCTCTGAACTGAAATTCTCACTGAACCGACTATCAAACGAAGTAACCATTCACTAATTAAATCAATTAATGAAATGATACATAATCTAAAAATACATGGCACACACAATGGAAAAGTAAAAATAATTAGTAAACAATAATAAGAAAGAGGACGCTCTCAGTTGAACGGCTTTTGCGTAAGTATTAACGAAATGACTCCGTACACAACAGATGTGTCAGTGAGTGGGCAAAAGAAGTGTATTTAAGCAACAGATTCCTTCAACAGACATCCAATTCTCAGTACCAAAATGGCTGACGA
The DNA here is from genome assembly GCA_000328365.1 of Capitella teleta. NCBI lineage: Eukaryota > Metazoa > Annelida > Polychaeta > Capitellidae > Capitella > Capitella teleta. Next base: position 26,694 of record KB292240.1, read on the forward strand.
GGAAGCTTCGCTGATTTCAGCCGATTTTGATCTAAATTATCATCTTCACACAGTTTGTTCTTCATTCAATGAGCTTGAAAGACGTAAAACTGATTATGGACAGCGAACTGGACATGTGTTTATTAAACGGGCGTCATTAATTGATCCATATCTTATCTATATTTCATGTATATATATATATATTTTTTTTCGAATCTGTTTTTCTTTCATTGAATATTCACTTTATTATATCTGTGTTCGTCTTTGATATACTAAACATGTTCTCTTGCTGCAGAGAAAGTTCGTTTCTTTTTGTTCTTGCACAACTTCTAGCTGCTGTAAACGGCGTGCAACATCAGTGCAGGTGTTCCGTATATATGGCTGCTGTATACGAAGTGCGGGGGCTCCATGTAAACGGAACGCTTTCAAGGCTCTAGTAGCGTTTCGATGACTGCTTTCACATTGCGGAAGGAAATGCCATAACATGTCAAGGCTTAATTTTAGTGATAGTCTATAGCAGCTGCCAATAATCGCCATAACCTCAATTAATTTATGAAAGCATCGATAACATTTTATGCCGTGAAATGAACAGCTGGGGAGGTGCTGTGAATAGCACTGGCGTCTATGCGGTCGGTTGAACCGATATCTATAGGCTTCACAGAATCACAGGTCACGTCGAATAATTACGCCTTTCTCAACTGCCCGATACAATCAAGTTTCTTGAAAATGTAAATATTAAATTACTCCCAAATCTAACGATTCAGCACCAAAACCACCACTCCATTTCGATCACTTCTGTGTGTTGTGGTTCACGCCTGTTATTGTAGTACGCTTGATATTATTGATCATCAGAGTGAGAATTCACTGTGCAGGATCTTTCGTGTCCCGTGCATGGCTAGCGACCTGTGCTTTTTAACTTACTTTTCACCTTTGGACAAATTGAAGATATAGAAATGTCAGAAAATTCCACATCATTTTGTTCAAGTACGTGGGTTCATTTTAAGGATTGGAAACACACACCTAACATCCAAAATTTTAAACTAAGCTTGTCGCCATGGCAACACAAAACTTCCACGTTAAGTGGACACTTTTGTTGGTTATGTTTGATTAGTTCTTATCGTGTTCTGAAGATAAGAACAACAAAGGCAATCAGGCCCCAGGTGTGTGGCCAGGTAACGATGGAAGCCGATCACATTCGCAATCTTAACAGCTTTGATTTCGTTCTACATTGCACAACCAAAATTGCACACACAATAAAAACAGAAAACAAACCAACAATAAAATAAACAAAAGTCGCAAACTCTTGTTATCACAGATTTGACATAACATGGCGCTAATTTACAATCCCTCAGCGGTGTCCATTTCCTCTTACTGATCTTTGGAGAGCATCTGACCGGAGAAGAGTTGGTAACCTCCTTTCATTGTTCCACCCCCCGTGACCTTCAGCCACAACTTTTGACCTTTGAGCATGTGGACAGCCACGTCGATCTCGAGCACTGTTCCCTCAGCGCCACGTACATCTCGACGGACGAGTAAATTGTTCGCATGCATGAGGTCGACATAAACGGCTTGTGTTGAAACCGTGTGCTCGAAATTCAATGCAAAGGAATATGTGCCGGAGTAAGGAGCAACGAAGTTGGGGTTCTGGAAGGCGCCTCCTTCGTTCGACAGGATGACATCAAAGTTAATGGTGTCCCCACTCTTGACATCCTCATTGCGAACTGCGCTGAAGATCACCAGCGGGGTACCTAGTAGATTGTATGCATTGAGTGGGATAAAGGCAGACGCAACACCACATAGTAACAAAGCAGATAAAACGATAATTATTAATGTCCCTTGTTAAAATAACTACATGTATGTCAAATGGCTTCGTATTGATTGGAACGCACCTGCATTAGTCGTTGATGCTGTAGAGGTGGTTGATGTCAAAGTTGTTGCAGTCGTTGAGGCAGTTGTTGGTGTAGTTGTCGTGGTTGTTGTCGGTGTGGTTGTTGGTGTGGTTGTGGTGGTTGTTGGCGTAGTTGTGGTGGTTGTTGGTGTGGTTGTTGGCGTAGTTGTGGTGGTTATTGGCGTAGTTGTGGTGGTTGTTGGTGTGGTTGTGGTGGTTGTTGGCGTAGTTGTGGTGGTTGTTGGTGTTGTCGTGGTTGTTGTCGGTGTGGTTGTTGGTGTGGTAGTGGTGGTTGTTGGCGTAGTTGTTGTGGTTGTTGGCGTAGTTGTGGTGGTTGTTGGTGTGGTTGTGGTGGTTGTTGGCGTAGTTGTGGTGGTTGTTGGTGTGGTAGTGGTGGTTGTTGGCGTAGTTGTGGTGGTTGTTGGTGTGGTAGTGGTGGTTGTTGGCGTAGTTGTGGTGGTTGTTGGTGTTGTCGTGGTGGTTGTTGGCGTAGTTGTGGTGGTTGTTGGTGTGGTTGTGGTGGTTGTTGGCGTAGTTGTGGTGGTTGTTGGTGTGGTTGTGGTGGTTGTTGGCGTAGTTGTGGTGGTTGTTGGTGTGGTTGTGGTGGTTGTTGGCGTAGTTGTGGTGGTTGTTGATGTTGTCGTGGTAGTTGTTGGCGTGATAGTTGTTGGGGTTGTTGTTGGTGTATACGTAGAAGATGTTGTTGTGATTGTGGTTGGAACTGTTGTTGCTCCTGTCTCAGCAGCATGTTCCAATTCCTCTTCCACTTCTTCTATGTCTTCAATATGAAGTCCGATGTCTCGTTTTCTCTCCGTTCTAATGCCAGCTTCAAGGACTTGTTCTTCTTGGATCAATCTGGCTTTGACGTCATGGAGGGCATCGAGCAGAACGTCATAACTAAGATCGACGTCATTATCTGCAGGAAAGTCTCAGGTGATAACGTGAATTGAAATCACATGACTGACCTGAAATGCTTCTGGCGTTGCACGCAAATGAACATACGATCACTAACAGCAAACTTCCCAGCACTCTCATTTTGACAATCTACGAAAGAAATATTCCACAAGAAAATGATGCTACTTTACTACTTTGTACTTCAAAAAAAAAAAAAGTGTTTACATTGGATTAAGCGATTACTTCTGATAAGGGATAACTATACTTGTGTGATTACGTGGATAAGTCCAATTAGATTAAGGACTCTATTACTTCTCAAAGTAACCAATTTATTATACATGTAATTCCAATTCATTATCCAGGTATATGATATGATTGTATATCATATTATCATTATTATTAAATACGAAAACCCTCGATAGAGATGCAAGTTGGAGGTTTTCTCATCAGCCGTTTTGAGTCTATAGATTCTAGACGAAATACCGTATCTGTGTATGGTACGCGACATAATGCCTGCATACCCAAAACGTCGATGGGACACAACATGTAAACGCAAAAGTGGTTTACTCAATGTGAGGTTTTGAGAGTCAAATATTACGCAATAATCCCTGCATAGCTGATAATATTCGGATTTCAGTTAACTTTAATTTGGCATCAAAATTTATCCTTAATTTCAAAGGAAACGATGTTCAACAAAATGTCTGAATACTAAGCAAGCGGAACGTACCTGTGTGCAGTATAGCTACCACTGAGTGATTGTTCTTGAACGAGTGAAGACTGAGGAGTACTGAGTAACCGTCAGTACACGTACTGAGGTTGGCTGAAGGACCCTTGAAATTTGCCCTGCGCCTACGTACAGCTGACATGAAAGCCGAAGGCCTTTGCTTATCTCATATTCGTATATGGGACGTCTTAATTAAAAACTGTGATTATCAATCACTTTGATCATAGCTCAGATGAATCAGCAAGTACATCGCTGTGTTATGTATGTACAATAAGTGAACACCGACTAAGGAAGTTATTGCACAGGTTGCAGATTTATTAAACCTGAAGATTATTTGTGAGATGATGATTAAGACGTCTCTTTTTTTTCACGAGACTCACTGAAGTATGAACTGTGGTAAACTTGCGCAATAATTCAATTATTTCATAATGGGGCATTTGTTCAAACTGTATTTGGCAGATGTTAGGTCACGATGAACTTTTTACTTTTAATTACATCTTAGTTCCTTGGTTATTCACCGAAACGATCTTCAATCTGACAACATGAAAACCGTTGTAATAATAAAGATAAGCGGACGTGCGATTATTTGGGGTTTATTTCCAATGCATAATACAAAATCATTGAAATGTACAATAATTCCACTCAGAGGGTTCTGCTTATGAACGATTCTAAGCATTGATGTTGCACTGTACGCTGATTGTCCCCAGTACAGCCATTCGCACCAGATGTTGGAACAATTTTCTCATCTTTCTGCAATATATTCAGGAAAACAATGGACACAGGTCGCACTTGTGGTCATCGACTGACCGCACGCCTGAGGCTAATAAAACATTCACAACACAGTGATCGTTACTGCGGACGCTCTAAACACATGTTGTAGGATCTCAGATTGACTTACTAATATTACTAATATTGAGTCGTTATACAGTCATGTGGTATCCAAACCGGTAAGTTTAAAACTCTTACGAATATATTATAACATTTTCATGTCTTATTTAAATTCAGGTGGGTGTTTATTTGTCTTCTGTGGGTTACATCTTTAGCAGCTGTGCATTTAGGTAAACCGTTAGCAGAATATTTTGAAGCTTTTATTGATTTAATTGTGTTTGAAATTTTCAAGACTTTGACGTGATTTCGTATTGTCGTATACACGGCCAACATACCTCCAGCCTACAGCACCCATACTCATGCTCGAAATACATCGTCTGTGCAAATGGCATCGGATACATTCAGCAATGCAGTGAGGGAATGTCGTACGATCCCAGGCGAGGAATCTGCGATCACAAATCCAACGTCGCTTGCTACACCACCGTGTTGCCCAAAACCAACCCCAAAGCGCACTACGGGTTGATGCAGACGCACGCCCTCTACGCCGACCAGTTCGATAAACACCACACCAAAACCAGAAGTGATCCCGATGACGTAACTGAGGGTGGAGATCGCATGGTGCATGTTGTGCACGAAGCTCCCGATTTGGATGATGTGTTTAGGAAGCTGAGGTACCCGTCTCTGACTCGGGTCGAACATGAGCGTCGAGATGGTGAATCTACACAGGATCCTCCCACTGGTGAGTTCATGACAATTGACCAAAAAAGCAAGCACTTCATTAATTTATAACTTAACGCTGCATCCACAGAAATCTGCGAAAGAGACGGCCTTTATCCGAATCCAAATGACTGCAAAATGTTTATCCAATGCATAAGAGGAATCCAATACGAAAGGTTTTGTCCAGCCGGGACGTACTTTGACAGTGATTCCAAGAATTGTGGCTACAACCAGGCGCAGTGTTCCCATGACAACACGAAGAGCTCCCGCCTACATGGAGCCAAATCTCTCGCTGGGTTCTTACCAACAGGTAATGAAATCCCGCTAATCACATACTGTTATCTAATTGTATCTCTGCTCAGAAATCCAGGACATAATATCAAAGATCGAAGCTGAGCTGAGCGGTTTCGTTGCAGAATCGGAGCACAGAACTGAACTGGTGCACCGACAGGAGGCCAGGAAAGCAAGAGATATGCCATGTGACGAATTATTCACTTACTTTCAACCATAATCATGCAACCTTATTTACATTTGCAGATTCTTCAAATCGGCCTTTTTCTGGTGTTCAAAGTTTCCTGGGATCCACTCCATACGTGAAGCAACTTTCAATTCCTGCTTACATGCAGTTAAACTCCCTTCAGATGATCAGGAACAAGTACCTCTTACTCACATGCACTTAAGTGCAACTACTCATCCTTTTTCTATTGTCAGATTCGAGCTTGACCTTCCAAGTTTGCGTGACGTCATGAACCGCATGCCGAGTTTCCTGACCCCTAGCGTGGACAAAGTGTACCCCGACATGGTGCCATCGACTCCCTCCATGGGGGTGTGTCCTTACCCAATCAACACCAGGGACAACGATTGCCACCCTTACCACCCCTACCGTACATACGACGGGTCGTGCAACAACTTAGACCGCCCCTTGTGGGGCAAATCCATGAGAGCCCTGGCGAGATTCCTACCGGCTGAGTACTCAGATGGTAGGCAACCCAGAATCAACATGCTCTCATTGTAATGTGTGCTAGGCATCCAGGCACCCCGGTTATCTATGTCTGGACGAGATCTCCCTGGAGCTCGACATCTCAGTTTGAATCTCTTCGAGGAGGTTGACCATAAGAGTCCGGTGCACACCATGATGCTGATGACCTATGGCCAGTTCCTTGACCACGATTTGAGCAGATCAGCAGTCACTAAACTCTCAAAGAATGAATCTGGTGATGTGATGAACAATGTGATTTACCTGTATGGTAACTATTATTTCGACCCAGGAACGGGAGAGATGGTCGATGTGATGTGCGGCGAATCCGAATGCGAGACATTTGGACCTGAAAACAGAGCCTGCATGCCCATCCCGCTCGCCCGACCGTACGACCCGGATTTCCATCCCACCAATAAAACTTGTCTAATGTTTGTCAGAACTCAGGAAGTTATGAATGACGATTGTGGACTTGGTGAGAACCGCTCACATCTCATGCGTATAGTGCTACTTACACGTGTTAGAAGCATCTAACTTACATATTTACATGGGTTTAAATTTGATTATGCAATTCCCATAAGTTGCATTGCAATGATTTCTGTTTACTGTTCAGGACCTCGTGAGCAGCTGAACCAATTGACGTCACACATTGATGCCTCAAACGTCTACGGAAGTACCAAGAAAGAGTCCGACGCCCTGAGGGACCAAGATAATCCCAGTTGGTACCATTTATAGTTGCAGACAACGTTTAACGAAATCATAATTCAAATACCTATTCCCATTTCCAACGATACAAGTAGCTCTATTACACTTGATTTTTATGGGTATAATCTCAAAGCCAATGGCCACGCCAAAATTTTTTGCAATGACTCATTAATAAATAATGATAATAATGTATTCGTTTATATGTCGCAAAAAGGTACACTTATAGGATAAAATTTCTATGCGCTAAACGTAAAATAAAATTACATGCATTGTAGTAATAATAAAAGGTTGCACAAGGTTAGGAGAGTCGTGGGTGCATGGAGGCTTTGAGCATAAGAACTTCCTATAATTATTCAAGAGTCATTCGGATGAAGAGCAAATGAAATTCCGATTTCAGCACAAAATTGAATTCGAGGGCGGTTGCCAATTTGTTTGTTCACCCGGACGTCGGTGAAACTCGTGGCGAAATGCCGCATTCAAATGATGATCAAAGCACCATTAAAAATACTCATACTATTATTATGATATGACAGTATTGCAGTATAGTGCAGTATTGCGCATTGTTTTTGCACGTGTAATTGAAGTATAAAATATTTGATCAGAGCGAGGCCAACTGAAGATGAACCGTCATCCTTACGACAGCAGATACAAGCGATTGTTGCCGTACAAGAAAGTCAAGGCGTGTCGCGATGTGAACTCCACCATTCAATGCTTCTTGGCCGGTGAGAATTGTGATCCTATTATGTTGAATGGTTCTAAGTTGTGTCCGCAGGCGATGGCCGAGTGAATGAACATGTTGGGCTGGTTGCTGTGCATACCTTGGTTCACAGATCGCATAATTACATCGAGGAAATCCTCTTCAAGAATAACCCTTGGGTGAGAAATTTATAGGGCTGCATGGACAATGTTCCGGGTGATCGGATATCGAATGCCGGATATCCGGAATTTAAAGTCCGGAATACTATCCTGAAACAAAAAAAATATACGCAGTTTCATGTAAAATATTATTGTGTATTGTGGGCTAAATACAAATTGGTGTGTTTAGTTTGAAAAACAATTGTAATGAACAAAGAAAGTCGTTCACTTCCACTGATATCTTAGTGGAAGACCAACCCATGTCCGGGGGGGGGGGGATCTCGGGTGATGGCCAAGTGGGGATGGCCATGTCGGATAATGGACATCGGATTCGGATATCCGTGAATCAAGTAGTACATGTAATCAAAGCCACGTGGCTCAACTCTTTCGGGTTCGTCGCTTTTTGTGATAATTCCCCTAAATTTTTGATTAACCGTAATTCTTTGAAACATAAAACATGAATCATGCAACGTGATCATTGGAATATTGCAATCATACGATGATTCACAGTGGTCGGGAGAAACACTGTACCAAGAGACAAGACGCATCATCGGAGCTGCA
>KB292244.1:8718-18739 GCA_000328365.1 Capitella teleta
AACCGCTGACTACAATCCTATGCCCACGGTGGGGGTCGAGGTCCCGGGTTCGAGACCCGATCATGCCACGGGCGTTATGATTGTGAATTACAATTGTTATTCTTCGGTGACTCTGCAGTGCTGCCCAACTGCGTAACAAGGCGGGGCGCTGTGTACTACTGTCTATGGTGGTATGCAGGATAAAGAACCCTTGGGATTTATCGTTAAGAGTAGGGGAAAACCCCGGTCCCGGGCCTTCTGTTCTGGCGCCCGTATCACCCGAACGGGTTGGGTGGAGCCGTAAAACCCCAATCACTCACTCACTCAGTGTAATACTCACACAAAAATAAAAGAAATAAATACTTGGTATAGTTAGTCTAGTAGCACAAATGTTTATCTCCTAAATTCAAAACAAAACAGAGAGTTTGTATTGAAGCGCTATCCAAGGGATGATATTACTTAATGCTCGTTCTGGGGCTCATCTGATTTTGCTCTTTTCCCGATCACTCACCACTCGCATTTACATGTTCTACCTTCATTCAAAATTGACTTCATACTTGATTTCTTTGCATAAATAAGTGCAAATGAACTAGCCAACCCATACCAGCTGTTTTTTTTTTTTTTTTTAATGGATACATTTTAGCCAATTTAGAGTTTTGTTCTGAACATGGAGTGGACTACTTTTGGCCCACTCCGTATATATACGTACGAGAATCACACTCAGATAAGCATCTATGTGAGAGACCATCAGGTATTGGTCGTAAACTTGTGAATTAGCGTTGTATCGCCATGTGCACAATCGTTTCAGAGTAATAAATTAGGCGGTTACAGTTCAGATAATATAATCCAATAATCCAAGCAACAAACAGATCTTACGCCTATATATGCCTCTCAAAATGTAGAAGCGAAGTAATTACAGAGAAACCGTTTTTAAAGAGAGAAATAAAAGCATTATTCAGTTCGCATACATAAGTTATTGATGGATACAAAAATGGCCGCCACTTGAATAGGAACTGTGATATGGAACGCGGATATCGAACGAATTCTCTCAATACACACTCACACCAGGATCGGGAATTGTACTTAATCTCAACCAAGATGCATTTGTGCGTGGTTGAAAGACTTCTCTTTGCAACCATTCATGGCCGTGAATTCAAAACAGCTTCTTTCTCTTCTTCTTGCTTTTTCTGACGAGTCCTTTGATTAATTCTCTCGATTCATAATCCTGGAGTTTTATCTCAGAGATCATTGTACACGTGTTTGTTACCAACGCAGGGTTTTTAATGCACTACAATTTTATAACATTTGGCAGTATTCATATCGTGTGCCTCGTTAAAGCACAAAGCTTTTAACTCACACAAAACAGCACAAAGATCAAGACAATAGGTGCATGTATTCATAATTGTGAGTTTGAATCAGGATCTACAATTCGCGTGTTATAATAAGCAGAATCATCCACTAATTACAGTTGAATGGGAGCAATCGTGGCATGTTCCTTCTAGCGCATTACGAGGTTAGCAAATTAGTCTCATGTGAGAAGGGTTTCGGGCCCTTGCTTTGACACGTGGCTGTGAAAAGCGAACCAATTGAAAGGAATTTAAAGCGCACATTTGGGATGAAAACAGAGCCGCAATGGTAATGCCTCTGCCAGATCGGCTGGCCGGCGTCATTCATAAAACTGCATGGACCGTGTATAATTGTACATCAAGCTCCATGGGTAAATGGACCTAGCAATAGTCAGGAGCTGAATTCATTTAGGTAATGGTAAATATTTGTTTGAAATATCTGGATTTCCAATTTTCTTCCAACACTTTCAAGGATATCGAATATGGAATATGGGAATTTTTGAAGTGTGATGGGTATCTCCTCTATATTCTGCACTTTGCATATAAGCTAGAAATTGTGTCGTTGCATAATTCTCCTCTGCTCGTGTGTCGAGACAAACATTTTCTATTTGGTTGAAATTCCACAATTTGAGACAAATAACTTTTAAAATGGAGTTATGAGCATGTACTCGGTTTCCTTGCACTCTCTGACCTTTCGTCTGTTTTATTACCATATACTGAACTTGGTGAACGTGAAGAATCTCCTGTTTGCTCTTTCTCATGAAGCAATACCCCAAACACTCATTATGTTGCCAATACATCATGTGTTGCGGAGAATCGACAACTGACAACTCCATTATTTACTGTATGTGGGTAACGATTGTAGTTCAAATTAATCGATCTGTATGTGTAATTATGATTGTGTGCAAATAAACATATTCAATTGAATTGATCTCAATTGAATTGTACAAGGGCAGAGTATACTTCAGATCAATGGTCCCCATTAATACAACCGCACGTACTCATAGGCTAACAAAGGGGTGATGCGTACAATTCTCGGTGAAATGTGGGTAAAACGAATTGCCAGGTATCAAGTTGAAGGAGGCAAAACCCCTCAAGGTTACTCTCCATATTTGGCTCATTAAAAGGCTCTAAGTAAGATTCAGGGTGAGGCTCAAGGTATATGCCTCAAAATAAGCCTTAAAGTAAGGCTCTTGGCACTCATGCATTCAACACAATTCAAAGAGGAAAACAATAGTGGGATTTAACCAAATCAAAATGTGACATGATGCTGAAAGCAATTAACCCTTTGCTTTCGTCCTCGGCATACATGTAGGTATATATGTATTTGGTTCAGATTTTAGTAAAAAGAATACCTGGTTAGCCTAACTTGAGTGTGAATATGAAACACTGTAGAGAACTGATAGAAGTGAAGAGAATTGTCTGTACTCGTGCAATGGCGACTAAATCTACTGGGTTTCAAAACTAAAATATTCCTTTGAAAGTTTTAATACATTTATGGGTAGTTGGATCTCTAGGGATAAATGGCCTTTAATGAGCAGCTAGAAGTCTGATCGTTGGTGAATGTTTTTGGATAAGTTACCAGGCAAAGTGACCAAGGCAAAATAATCATCGATGCCTTGTAACAGCACATACTGTTCTACTGAAAAGATAGTTCTAGGATTCCAAGGACTAGTATTCAGGAATGCGTGTTGCATGGTTTCATCAGACAACAGGTAAAGCCTCACTCTGAAGTAAAGCCCATCTCTCTAAAGCTCAGAGAAATGGAAGGAACCCTAACACCCAATCATGCTTATGCCAAACGAAAGTGATCGATCTGAGGGGTCACTGTTTGCTTGCAAATCACAGAGGCGAGGAAATTGGTGGATGACAGGAGTCTCTGTTTATTCATGTTTGCCACAAAGGAAGCCGTATAACTACTATTTCAGGTTTATCATTTCATGGTGAATTCCGGTTTCCATTTCAAGTGGATGTTCATTTCGTCAATTTCATTTGCAATCGATGCGATTTTAAATGCCGTTGTCATATTTATCATTAAAAGATTGACATGTAATTCTTTCACTGATGCAATGGATTGTTATTTTTTTAATCGATTTGTCCTCGATGTCTACTTCGATCCCGAATCCAGGTGTTTCTCGAATGCATACACAATTTTGATCATTGAGAGAGAACCGAACAAAATATACGAATCCTCCTCATGAGTGTTAACAACCCGACGCAAATATTTTAATTACATCGATAAATGATTTCGGAGGCATTTGTTTTGTGATATTAATTTTTATAAAATCTCGATTTGCGGATGAGACGAATCATCAACAGTTTCTGTAAGCAAATAAACTCGATATGTGTAAGCCTACATCAGGAACTGTACATACGAATTAATCATTTACCTCTTTTGCATTCATATCAGCCTTTGAGGATAAACTGTTTCTTCGCGTGATCTACATGAAGCCTCGATGCAATGCCTCCTCGGTTCAGACTAATTAAGGCTTAAGACGAAACATCGCCACGAATGTAAATGAGGTACGGCAGTCGTTATATGCATCATCACTGTATGATTACATATTTAGGCTTGCAAGCGTAAATATGTAAGCATATGTAGCTGTAAAGTGTACATGTACACTTTGTAATGCTATGAGCTTACAATGGGAACACCCAGTTTTATCAGTGACATGATAGAAAGTAGAAACCGTTTTATTCTGAGTGTGAAAAGTGCATTCGAACAAAAGGTCTCCAGCTGCCTCACAGCCATTACCTGCCCGCGTTGTGATTAGTCGGGTGGCTATGAGGCTCCGAAAGGGCCATTCTCTTAGCCGAACTCTTGATATAAATATATGCCTCAGGTTGTGGGTCGTGTTCAATAATGAATTAATTGGTGTGCAGTGAGACTGTGAGACTACCATGACTTTCACAGTGGTGCGATGAGATATCAGTTTAATTGATTTATTTTAAATAACAATTACAATAGAAAATGCGCAGATTGTTTTATTTACATTAGCAGATGTGAATTTGGAGTTATGCTGGCTAATCACACTCACAAAACACATGTAGCTACAGCCCCCCCCCCTAACAAATGCTGAAAAACAGAAAAAAAACGGTATCATCAACTTCACTACTTAACTAAGGGTCTTAAAGGGATGGGGAACTGAATTTTAAGTCATGTTCTATTGACTCATAGCACCATGCAATTGATAGCATTCCGTGCCAAAAACACCATGCCTGGATGCAAGCGTAAGAAAATAATGCATTCCGAATATCGGGGTTAGCATTGGGCCTATGGGAGAATGACTTCCATTACGAAGTATAGAAGGCAAACGTCAGCTGATGGCTTGCCGTGATTGGTCCCGTTCCCCTCGTGAAGCTATCGATTTCAGCCAATCAGAGCAGATCATCTTTGCCATAAAAGGACATCTTTGTTGTTTACGAAACAAAAGCGCATGCATGGTGCACTCTGACTGACCTTTTTACTGTTTCAGGATGAGAAACCATGGTAGGTGTCCTAGAAAATTGCTTGTTAAAATAAGAAAAATAGCGAAAAAAAATTTTTGCGCCTAACTGGTGGCAAAATGATTATTATATCTATTTCCGAAAAAAAATATAAAAAAATATCTGGGGGTTTAGTCGCAGGACACGCTGATATGACGAGGCCCATTGTAAAAGATGGGAAACTCGGTGTTTCATCACAGCTCCTGACGTCACGCCTAATTAGCAATATATCTCCCGCGCAATCGTTAGGGTTGATATTCCTTGTGTGGGCCAGGCATAGGAATCATTTTTGGTGCATCAAATAACGACTCAAAGTCCATTTTAACCAGTTCTCCCTCCCTTTAAGGGCTGTTTGCCGGGACTTAGTGGGGGACCGACGCATTTTAACAGTGTTATATTAACGCTGTTGAGCCCCCTGTTACTTTTATATCCGCTCTGAGTACAAATAGGGTTCCAAAGCAAACAAACATAAAATCTATCGCATTGCTGCCGGTGACCAGCCCTTTAGACGAAACGCCACAAGCGTACTACATGAAAACAATTATTAAAGTTTGGCAGTTATTTCAAAACAAGTTAGTGCTTTGGTCTGTTTGGTAAATTGTTGATCTCTTTCATCACAATGAGAATGAGAAACAGATTCAAGCACGAAGCAGGTGCACATTCAGAAAAAAATGTTGGATGACTTGGTTCTGATATATGTCTTATTGGAATGTGTGTCTCTTTGGTTAAACTCGTGGCTAGTTTGTTTAATAAATCAATCTTTTGAGCCGACAGAAAGCACAACCTAATTGTATATAACAACACATAAAGAGCAATACCTCACACCAAACGCACATAATATTATGCATATTGCATGCCCCTGGCTGCCCATAAGCTGATAATTGCACATAAAAATGCATGATATATAGATTGAGCATCACGAACGTCTTGTGGACTCCATTAACACCATCATACTTCATTAGTGCTGCTTGGAATAAACACCACAGGACAGTTTCTCTGAATATCTGCCCTCGACTGAAACTAGGTCATCTTTCAGCACCCATTGCTGAGGGCAGTGGGACGCCAGCAAATGCTCTGTTGAAATGAACTGCTCTCGAATGCTAATTGATAATCGTTGATTGGTTAGGGAAACTGCAGATTAAATCAATCGAAATAGTGAGATCCAGCAACAATCTTCACCATAATGTATTCCAATGATGTTTGTTGATTCAACCAGTGGCTTCTGTTATGGTCGAGCATTAAGTCAGAATAGCTACGTGATATAACAGCCATATCAGTAACATTGCTTGAGGTACATTGCCCACATAGTAGGTTACTGACCCCTTCTATTAATCCTATTAATTCTATTAATTCTATTAATTCTATTAATCATATCGTGGTTGCAGCTCTCAGGGGTAATAGCACACACACAGGGCCACAGTGGATTCGCCAGGCACTATAATATATAGCAGAAAATATACACCAACATAGGCCTTTCCCGTATAATCGAGCTGAATTAACCTATAGCATTGAGAATCGGGTCACAATTTGATAGGATCAAATAACAGTTGGCCTGCAAGCGTGAAATTGCCCACAGCAATTTTATTTAACTAAAAAAAGTCACTGTTCAAGCGTTGACCCAGCTGAACCAATTTTTGTTACAAAGTAGCTTGTGCAATGACCTTCAAATACATTGCACTGAGAATCTTGGAGATGATGCATGGATGCAGTGCCATCCACGCACTGCATCCAAACAAGGAAGATAAACATCGTAGAACATTTGTGAATATTGGGCTAAGCCTCATGGGCTCTCTTATCGTGACACGTGTTTGCATAAGATTCGTCCTTTATGGAGTCGTAAATCCTTCAAATGGTTCGTTTGGTCTTCTATATTATGCCATCAAACCGAACTCAAAGCCCAATCACGGACACAAAACGTCTAATAAGCAATACTCTGGTCTCACGGTGTTTATTACTACATGTATTTGTAAGAATAGCTCTATATCTGAACCACTTCATGTCTAGTGTGAGTGTGATATATACGCAATGGTTGATTTAAGCTTCCTATAAGGCCTACATGCAATTATATAGGCCTACGACTGACACTGAAGTCGTATTATAACATGTGTTGCATGGTACAAACATTGATGAAAATAAATGCATCAATTAAGAACATGGTAATTATATAGAAGCCCTTGCTTAATTGGCCACAATTTTACGCAAGAATAATTGGGTCATGGACCTGTTAATCGCGTTCTTGAACTTATATCAGGATCAGCAGTTGTGCCGTGGCAAATAGGCATTCGAGCAAAAGGTCTCAAACTGCAGTGCCTCACAACCATTAGCTGTCAGCAGAAGATCCCGGCTGATCAATCACGTGGCCACGAGGCCCCGAAAGGGCGTTCCTCTTAACCCACCTCCTCGATGACTGTTCTGATTCATGGCATGGATACGAGAGCGGATGACTGTTCCGGAGCGAAAGCCTTGATCTGAAGAGAAATACTTACTTCTGAGTTAATGGTTGACCTCGAAAGTTATCCAGGGGCAACGTATGCCACAGGGTTTGGTGGATTGTATTTACTATGGCTAGAGTAATATTGTGTGACCTATAACATCCATTATATAATGTCTCAATTCAGAAAAGGGACATTCCCATATTAATTTATTCCCAAGCGGAGATTCATCCATCTGCAGAATGTCTATATAGTGGTCAGCATGTGGAGGTCATCAGCAAAGCCAATTTTCTCCAGTGATGACGAAAATGGGTGCAAAGAAGATACCTTTATTATGCAGATCTCAAACCAATTTCTTATCCTGCACCATACACATTGAGCTGCTCCCATTGGTGTTCGCATTCAATGTTTGATCATTGAGTTTTATATATATGATATCATGAGAGTCAGTAGTGTTCCATGCATTTCTGTTTCTTTCATTCAGTGGGGGAATATTTACCTAAGGTAATTAAATTGATAAGGCTCTAAGAAATTTATAATTAAGGTGATGTGGAATGCGGAATGAAAACTACGTACAGGAAACCAAAAAATGGTGCTGCTAGCGTTATGAATCCCATATAGCATTCAAGTGTCATTGTGATACCTATTTCGTGGCGATTTTTCAACTGTTTACATAAGGGATTAGGAGATTGGGCCTCACATGTGGCGATAAATGGTTCCTTTGAAGTCATTAGGTGATTGTTTACTCAAGGGATAAGACCATGAATGCAGGTCTGAATGACAGAAATTGACACATATCCTGCACTCAGATGGCAACTTTCTGTTGTTTGTTTAGGGGATTACTACACCAGATTAAAAAATATTATAAAATCAAAATCGTTATTTTTCTTACTATTTTATTGTTATTAACAGCAGATGAAAGGAAATAACCTAACATAGGAGAAAATTAAACAATAACATGTGTCATGTCAAAAGGTCCTCGCTTGTGGAACCTCGTGAGTCTATGGACTTCGTAGAACGCTGCTTCTCCGACTGCAATGTCCCACTTCATCAAGACTGGTTGAGGATGAATTGACTTTTGTGCATGATGCGACTGGAAGAAGAACAAAATCATAATAATTACCATAGCTAGGAAGTACTAAGAAATCGGCTTGGATTATCCATACACAAATATTTATACGAAGGAATTGGAAACATATCAGTTTCAAACATATTGAAAATAATTCCAAATACTTACTGCATGCTGTTGTTGAATCCCCGAGAGTTGAACCCTGATTGTGCCGACACGGTCATCAGCTCCAGCAGGCTGTTGCAGACAGTCTTGTTTGTGTTCGATCCACCACAGCCGAGCCTGGATATCTAGAAAAAGAAGAAAATATATCAGTAACTCAGCAGTATTAAAGCACAACACAATTGAACGCAGAGTATAGCATTAAAGCAAATGGATTAGCTTATAATTGAATAATCAACAATCTCAATTCGACGAAGATTCAGGATCTAATAAGAAGAGCTATGAAAACGAGATTTCATACATTACCACTGGAGCAATTACAGTGGAATCTGTGGTATATCGAGCTGCCAATATTATGGCATCTGAACATCCTGAACATTAAGCAATCGACTCTTAAGCCATACCGAATAGAACCCCTCCCCCTAAATTTCGGCGTTGGTATAATCGTGCAAAGCTGATCATTTAAGTGTAAGAATGAATCGAATACGATTGATAACTGATGAGCAAAATCATAATTCACGCAGTATATCTCTTTGAAGTCATAACAACAAGCGCACCTCAACTTTTTAGTATCATGCACGGCATTATCGCCAGATCGACCCTGATAATTGAATATTATCAAAAGCTAGTTAATATAGTATGATGCACGTGAGCCGCTCATAGATCACACATCAAAGCATGTACATGTATGTACACATGCGTGCATGTGTACACGCGGAAGACGGCAACTCAGCCAAGTGCTGTGTGCGCTGTGTATTCAACTTTTAAGTATCCCGTCGCCGTCTGTTTGCTGTTCAGTTGATTAAACCTACTTTATTACGTCTCTCATCTTTCTTAAGAACTTCGAATTGTGTGACAACTAATTAATTTGGACATCAGAGGGATTACGAAAGCAGATAAAAGAACAAAGCTTGCCGGTTCGTGAATCGGCGCAAGATAGAGTAATTGCGGGTGAATGCAGAATAATTACATAATCGACAATTGCGTTCGCTATCAGCGACAGGCGCCGACCGCGTGTTGCTGCCTCGTGGCCTCTTAACTTCCTACTGGGCCTATTCAAATTAAGGAAACATTAAATTTGACGATATTAGTTGACAATTGATTGACATCATTCCGGATCCAGGATCAGAGTAGAAACTAACAGAGCTAGTTATCTTCCGATGATTACCGATCTTCTTACGTACATGACGACTGGGTAATCAATTACAAGTACCCAATAGTTATATACAATTATAATAATCAGGAAAAATGGATGCATATAGATGATGAAATTCGAACACAAGGAAAATTTAAATCTCAACCGTGAAACTGCGAACAAAGTATAATTTAATCAATTGTTACGAATGTGTGGAGCGTATCAATCGTATTTTTTTTTTGGGGAGGCTTATTTAACCTCGGAATCCTGATGCAACTAAGACTTATGTGGTCCGAGGAGGTAAGCAGAGGTTAAGTGCCTTACCCAAGGACACAAGGTTAATTGGTGGCTGGCTTCGAATCTCCAGTGGCCAGCGCCAAGCCATTTCTAGGCGAGCACGCTAACCACTCAC
>KB292253.1:0-11371 GCA_000328365.1 Capitella teleta
CTGTGGATCGAGAATACTTCTGGAAGACACTAAGTTACATTCAGATGTTATTCATCAGGACATTTCTTTGCAATCAGATTGGATCACTTTGTTCCCAATGGATAACCATGGCAATCATTGTCGAGCAGTATTACTCCTTCTACGAACCCCATGCAGGATAGTGTACCTTGCATGAGAGATAGCCGAGATCTCAAGGTCCTGGTGGCACATTTTGACCTCACAATGCTGGTTCACGTCACTACTTTCTTCAAGTTCATCCAAGAAGTTATTTACATCTTTGAGGAGCCCATGATATCGAATATAACCGAGCACATCACACACCAAGCTACTCTCATCTTGTTGGCCGAGATTTACACCTTTCAAAGTTTCGTGGTGTAGGATCAATACATCTATTTCTTCTTCTTCTCTGAGTTGGCCCCCTGGGCAATCACCTTCGTCTGCTGGGCAAAGACTGTCGTAGCGTACGTGAAAGCCAAAATTCTGATACGAGGTACTTCAGTAACTGTGGAGCGGATCAGCCTACCCCTGAAAGGTGGTCGCTGTGTACGGTCCATTCTGGTCATCGTGTTCATCTTCCTGATTCTGAAATTTATCTCGCATTTAATATACATGTGTTCTATGCCTTACATAAATTACACCAATATGTTCCATTGCCCATATTTATGGCCATTGGATATATGAGCAGTGAAGGCTCCAGCGGTATTCACCTTCATTTACATAGGAATCAATATCCTCAACTCTCTTATCAAACCCTTTGTGTTGATAACTGGATCACTCGACATGCACCTTATCATCAAGCTTTGTTGTCTGAAACAAGTTCAAGCCACTCGAGACACAGGGCGCAATGTCACGTTGGTTATGAAGCCGAGTAAGAGAATACTCTCTTCTGGGTAATACGATGTCGAGACAGAAAGTAGGGCAACCGACTCGCTCTTAGATCTGAGTATGGCAAACAGCACCACGCAACTTACTGGACCTGCCGCCCCTTATTAAATCCATCCTCCATCTCAACCCTATAACCGCCCTCCTGCAATGCACCAGATGCAATACACCTCATAGTATAAATATATCCTAATTGATTCTTCAGATTCCTGCTTCGTAATTAGAAGTCGCTATGAATGCTTGGAATTTCATTATGCACAACTCGGAATGCTTTTGGCTGATCACAGCAGGTGTAGCGACTCAGGTGTAAATTTCACATCAATCGTAATTCTGGGTTTAATTTTCATTTTAACATTATCACATGATTGTTGTCATCGTCATATCGATCCCATTCGACACTAATCGATACTTGTTTTTGTGAAATCTCCGATTCACAGAAAGTATTATTCATTACGTTATGCATGTATCTACAATTACATCAATTATACTAGGTCACACATGTGTACTAAGTCATAGTACACAGAATAGCACATCCATCATAATCAAAAGAAAAAATGTTAGTTATTTGGTGTTACACCATATGAAATACCACATAACATGGAAAACGTGGATGTTGAAGAGGACGCATCGGAATTTCCACCCCACCATGCACCGATTAAGATTTCAAATAATAATAAATAATAAATAAATAATAAAAAAAAATTTTGTATAGCGTAAAATCCGCAACAATAGTGCTCTGAAACGCTCGTATTGCTTGGATTCATGATTTATAAAACACTTGATTTTTGATAAGCTCTTCAGTTGGGCATAGGCAACACGACATACATTGTTAACTTGTTTTTCTCCGGAGAGGGATCTGTCCATGTATACCCCTATGTTCTTGGCATAGTCAGTGGGTGTGATGATATTCCCTCCAACGCGGAGTACACATCCAGGCGCGAGTTTGGCAGCTTCTTTCTTGCAGAATACGATAAACTTAGTCTTGTTGGCATTGAGCTTTAGTCTGTGTGCCGACATCCACAGTTGCACAGCATCTAGGCACTTCTTCAGTCGCTGTATTGCGGCGTTGGTTTCATCAGGGGCACAGCGCAGATAGACCTGGGTGTCGTCGGCATAGATGTGATATTCTACGTTGTATGATCGGAGAAGGGCACCCAGAGATCGAGTGTAGACGGAGAAGAGCAGGGGCCCAAGGACTGAGCCCTGAGGCACTCCAGTCGTGAGTGGCTTAGGATTAGACTGCGCTGCATTCACCACTACAGTCTGTGTTCGGTCGTGGATGTATGATGAGAGCCATTGGAGAGCAGTCCCTTGGATCCCACAGGTGGAAAGTGTGCGGATGAGTATCTCATGGCTGATGGTATCAAAGGCGGCCGACAGGTCTAACATAGCCATAAGCACGACCATGTTATCAGCAAGAGCCTGTCTGATGTCGGTGTAGATGCGCAAGAGGGCGGTTTCTGTGCCATGGTGCTTGCGATAAGCACTTTGGCAGGGCTCTAGAAGATCATTCTGGTCCAGATGCGTAATCAGTTGCTCCGCTACTACGCGTTCCAGTGTCTTGCTCAGGAAGCTGAGGTTGGAGATTGGCCGATAGTTGCTTAATTCTTCTGGGTTGAGCGAGGGCTTCTTCAGTTGAGGTGATACCAATGCAGTTTTAAATGAGCGTGGGAATCGGCCAGTGGACAAAGAAGTGTTGATCACATGGAGGATGAAGGGGCACACCTCTGGAATCACAAGTTTGAGCATATTGGTTGGCAGTGGATCAAGCGAGCATTGTTTATTTGAAGATGATCTAATTAGGCGCACGAGATGATCCAATGTCAGGGGGCAGAAGTTGTCAAGTGGTGTTCCGTGGGTGACCTCTTCTGGATCACTCAATGGTACATCAGGAATACTTTCTTGAATTCTTTGGATCTTAGATACAAAAAAAGTCACTGAACCTTTGCTCGAGCATAGCTAAGTCCTCCATTGGCAGCTGCGGTGCTCCAGATTGTCCGAGTAGTGTTTTTACGACTTTGTACAGTTGCTACTGATTGCCTGCATTTTCTGCAACCTGTCCTTTGTAGAACCTCTCTTTGGCGTTGTGACTGAGAGTGTTCACTCGATTTCTTTTGGTCATGAACATTTCACGATGTACTGTGAGTCCAGTTCTCCTCCAGAGTCTTTCAATCTGACGGCGGTGTTGTTTCGCTGCCCGTATTTCATCGTTGAACCAGCGGGAGTCAGGGCGCATGGTAATTTCACAGGTTATCAGGGGAGCAAGTGTATTCATAACGTACTCAAGTTCGTGATGGTAGATGGTGATTGAGTCGTCCAAAGAAGATACGTGTTGCGCGTTCGTTAGGGGAGATGATGCAACAGCCTCTCTTAGGCTTTCCAGACGAATAGAACGAGTCTTCCTGTAGGTAATGCACTTCCTTGGCAGAGGAGGTTTTGATGTGGCAACTTGGATAAAGAGAGCATAGTGGTCTGGGAAGCCACAGTCTATTGACTTCCATGTGAGATCCAGTGGATTGCCGAGTGGGGTGAGAACCAGATCCAGAGTATGAACGTTGCGGTGGGTGAGTGTGGTCACATGCTGCTCAAGGCCAAGAGATGACATAGAAGTTAAGAAATCTTGTGCACACTTGTCCAGAGGGTCGTCAACGTGAAGGTTGAAGTCTCCTAGTACAAGTAGGTGTCCTGGAGATGTTGCAAGGCCGGCGAGATAGCTGCTGAACTCCTCCATAAATAGTGCAGTCCTATACGGTTGGTAGACAACACAAATGCGAAGCACAATAGGACCTTTGATGACACATTCAAGGACTTCAAACGACGCGGAAGATACTGCAACGCTCGTGACATTGAGGCTCTGGCGGTAGAGGAGAGCTGTGCCGCCTCCTCGAGTTCTTATAGGAGCATGAATGATCTCATAACCATTTGGTAGGAGGGCGTTGATTGTTGGGCCATCACAGGCTGTACCTGTGAGCCAGGTCTCTGTTATAGCCAGTATGTCGATGTTGTATTCGATGATAAAATCATTGATATCCTCTGCTTTGTTGCAGATGGACCATGGGTTTATGAGTACTATGAGGAGGTTTTCGTTGTGGGTTTTCCTTTGGTCTATTACAGTAGCCCCTCTGTTGGTCGAAAACAAGCTTGTCCGGCGTGTAGAAGCTGCTCCGGTTACGGCTTTGGTCAACGTCCGTCGTTTCCCGACTTTTCAAATTTCCAGTCCGAAATGTGAACCCATTTCCCATCAGCTTGCTTCTCAAATTTCCAAATGGATCCATTGACTCTTACGCTGTAGCTGCACATGTCACCTTCATGTTTCGCCTCTTTGTTAAGAGTGTTTGCCACAATGGCGCTCTTTCTGAACGCAGCCTGATCTTCCCGGTTGCGGCCGGGCCGGACGCGAAATTCAGACAAGTCATTCGGTTTGTCTTTTCTTGCTTCTTCGAAACGGGAACGGAAGGCACGTGCCTCAAAGTTCGTGCTAAAAGACAATTTTAGAAGCCGGTGGTGGTGTGTGTCCTCCTTCTTACGACCAAGTCGCATCACTCCAATCGGTTTGGTGTCATAACTGATTTTTGAACAAAGATCGGCTGCAAAGCTCTCGTCTTTTCCTTTTTCCTCGACCTTACTGATGATGACGTCACATTTAGCTTTATCTTCCTGAAGGGCTGTATGGACACTTTTCTTTACAGCATCAGCAAAGAATGGGGGTGGAGATGAGTCATTTTCCATTGTCGGTTGCTGATGCAGATGGAGGGCACTCAGATGCGATTTCACATTTGCTAGTTCTTTAAGTAGCACTTCATTGTTCGATTTCAACTGGGTCATTTCCTCTTTTAACCCTTCTCTCTCATTGCTTCCCTTTTTTACTTCTTCGAGTATCTGCAACATTACAGAGTCATTTTTCTTGGCGTTCTTTACATAGTCAATGAGATCCAACAAGGTGTTTTTGAGGTCCTCTTTTTTCATTGTGTTAATCTCTGACAGCAAAGGGAGATCCATGGTAGATGTGCGTCACCAGCTGATCGCGCACGTTGCTCTGTTTAGATATGGTGGGGGTGAGGCGTACGATACCCCGATACGGGATGTTGGTATCACAAAACCACGCTGCAATGTTCAGCGATGGTGGGGGGTGGGGCGTGCGAGAATAAAATACCGTGAGTTGATCTCAAATTGTGACAGGTCAAATGCACAAATGAAGCAATATTAAAAGTTCTTTTGCTTTTCCAAGCACGATTCAGAATCGATAATCTTCGGATTCCTGATACTGTACTGAATTCAATGATGCAACATTCATCCACGAATTCCAGTGAAATCCCAGTCAAGACTTTAAAAAGCCAGGAGCGATATTCAAAGCAGTTACCTGAGCTTGATGGAAAGCCAAAATATCGTCGAGCCAAATGTGCGTACGTGTAAAAGTTTGCAGTCATCACAATGTCCCTCGATAATGTAACTTGCTTTGATTACGGTAGTCTGAAATTAACAATTGAGCCTCTGGTGTATTTATCTTCTTGGTTGACCTGGGCCACAGAGATCAGAGTCAAGTGTTTTTGTGGGATAATATTTTTTGAATTGATCTCTAATTATAATATTCGCCACGAACTTCTGACTTCTTCTCCCAAGAACCTTGAAGATTTGAAAACACTTGAATTGTGTTGTGACTGGTTGTCAACCTACCTGTGTTACTTCGAAGTGTCATTCATATACGTCTGTGATTGTTTCAATTAAACTAATCTATTAAAAAGGTGTATTTATCGATTGACTGGTTTCCAGTTACATATTCTGCATGGCTCTGTCATTGTTTCCCGTACTTCGACAAGCATTCAACCACGCAGACATATAATTCTATGCTTGTCGCTCAACAAATAACACCTTTTGTTCCTCTTGACTGCGTTTGTCTTGTCACTGTCATGCTTTTTGAACTTGTGTTACCGACATCTTCCACGCGTGTAAATTGATCTTACCCAGTGATTGAGGGACAGACGCCCTCCGACTAATCATTACTGAATGAGCTGATCCTTTTTCTCGAAAGTCACTCGAAGGAAACGCACCCAGTGAATTGGTATATTAAGGCAGAATAATCTGGAAGGTTCATTCGACATTCGATGTGAGAGCCTATTTCTCCCAAATTACTCGCAGAAAGAGAAGGTAAAGTAAGTTTATGTTTATATATTTGTCACTTTATAGCATCTTATCGGAAGGTTTGGTCAACACAATCAGCCATGAAGAATCTTCTTTGGGCTTTACTCTTACTGCCGTTGTGTCATAGCATTGATTTGAGCTATAACAATCTAGTTCATGTCCCAACAGATATTGCCCGCAATGAAACTGAAATTTTGATCAATCATAACTTAATCACGACTATTGAAGCTGGAGCCTTCTCTGGGTTTGATGCCCTGACCCTTATTCACCTGGAGGCCAACGCTCTCACATCGATTGACAAACATGCATTTGTTAATTCCACCATCAAAACGATCAACATGAGCTGGAATAAGTTCACAAAATTTCCGTATTTCGACCAGAATACCCTACAAGAACTCAATGTACCATATAACAGCATTAAAGACTTTGATCTTCACCGAGTCCTTAAGATGAACCCTAATGTATTTTCTCTTTCTGTGCATCATAACAAAATTCAAAGTCTCCGTGTCAATTGCACACAACAAACATCGGCTGTAGATTTCATAAAGAACCAATCAGCTCTTACTTATCTTCACATATCTGATAATGAAATGGACTATGTGGAACCAGAGGTGTTGAGCCGGCTCAGTAAACTGAGATATCTGATTCTGCCCACAAATCGATTGAATTTCAGCATTTGGTGCGATTACATTAATGGTACACCCACTGCTATCGTCGATTTGGGTAAAAATCAAGTTACCCAATTCCCGGATTTCCGTTGCATAGCTCTGACACTGACACAATTGAAGCTGGCGAATAATATGATTAGTACGTTAAATCCAGCTTCCATCGAGAAACTGACAAACCTGGAAACCCTGGATTTGACCAACAACGCCATCACGCATATGGATGGGGTAATTTAATTATAACTATAGGCAACATACGACATCTCATATTCATTTCATATAGCTTCCATCATGGACACAGACGTCAATTCTGTCGTTGCTGTTGAGTGGCAACCCATTGAAGTGCGACTGTCGCTGGGAGTGGCTCTTCCTCCCTGTCGAAGCCTGGAGGGAGATCAGAGAGCGAATGGTGCCCTCTGAGGAGGCGGCATGTCTTGCGGGACATTTGGGCCACATGCCCTGGGCCAACCTCACTTTCAGCAAAATGTGTCCATGTGAGTATTCTGATAGACACTTATACATATACGTGAGCTACAAGTAAGTATATTTACCAATCTACGGTGACGGCGAATATCAGTTGGGGAAGTACCAAGTTATTTCAATTGCAAGTACTCTACATGTACATTCAATCATGCATGCATTGTAAAAGGAATAGTTATAACACTGGTAAGTTTTTTTACATATCAATACATTTGATCCATAAGCGTTGCTGAAGGGTAAATACTCTACAAGCTTAGATTCTCGTTTAATCTCGTGTCAAGAGGTTTTGCGAATTATGATTTGCAATAATAATTCTACTTGAGTTTTTTAAACGTGTTTGTCCAATTATTACCTACGCAAAATAATTATAATATTTGTTTTCGAAAGTTATCGTCTTATGCACTATACGAGTTATGGCCATGTGAAGAGCACAAAACATAATTATAATATGGTGAGCATCATACTGAGAGAAACCACAAACAAAAATTGTGTTCAACAATCAGGGGATGGAAGTCACCATGGTTGGGTTACACTGCCAGACATGACAGACTATTATAATTATACTGCTGCGCAGTATAATTATGATATGATAATTGTGCACCGTGCAGGGTACCATTGAGAATAATAGATGAAGAGGAAGACAAGGAATGGCCCGCAATTACGTCATCCAAATGCGGGCAGAATAATGTGCTGCCGCGAACAGTCAAGGGATCAGAGAACTGGTATATGCATCACGGAACATACAGAATGTGCAACGGTGATTTCAGCTGGTTAGTTGCCGCCATTTTCTTTTGGGTATGTATCGTTTGTTATGATCAGGTGGTTTATTAGATGAGAACTGAATAACTCATGTGTTTGCCAATAATTTTGTGTGTATTAAAACTCCAATGCCACGCATAATTTCGGAGATGTGGTGGCATGCTCGCTTCTAAATGGCTTTGAGCTGGCCAGCGGTGGTTCGAAGCTAGCCACCAACCTTGTGTCCTCAGGTGAGGCATTAATTCCTGCTTACCTCCTAGGATTACCTATAATTATGCCATAAGCCTGAGTTGTTTCTGGATTCCGAGATTAAATGAACCTAAAAATAAAATCAAAACGCACATCACCATTAAACTTTACTCATTTCTTCCTTAGTTGCCTCAGAGCTGATCTCGAAATGACTTGGTAACCCAAAACACGTGCCACCGTGAAACGATCGGGCCGCCTTTTTATGATGTAATAAGGATCTGGTGTATGAGGACGGATTTAATCGGCGCTTCTCAAAGATGTCTCATTGTCACGGAGAATTGATCAGCAATCCTCCGATTTCCACCATATATCCGTTAACAATTATGTAATCCAGTTTATGACCCAACGCATTTCATCCAATGGCTGTAATCTCTTCGTCTTTGAAAGATTACTGAGACACAGAGCTGAAACTGCAGTCTTTCTGGGCATACGTTTGAGTGTCTATGTGGAATAATGGCAGCCAACATGGACTATGAGACAAGGAAATTCGTCTGGGATGAATATTATGATTCGTGCTTGGTGAGTTGTACTACATCAGATCCAACCATTATACCTCAATGTTTCGAGAGGAATGTATGTGTGTGGTTGGGTGATAGGACTAGGGTTGTGCCTAGATTCACAAAAGAGGGTACGCATAGGTGGTGATTGGGAATTATTGTTGTACTTGCTGCCTCCTAAATGTTCGTTTGTTGTTGCGAGAGCAAATTGCATAGCAATGCGTGCACTCTAAATGAGTAAAACACGTAACTGGGTGGTTAGGATTGACGTAGTGACTCCAATTCTAGATCATTTATTCACGGGTTTGGTGGTTAGCTCCAAGCTCGTTCATTGCGTTCTACCGGCGCCGTTTTTCATTGGATTTTCCCCTTTTTCACACGGAATACCTCCACGAATCTGTGATCATGTGTGGCAACATTTCCAGTACAAAATTTATCATAACAATTGCATAACTTGCAAATTAAGAGAGCCCCTCTTGTTGAATGGTCGTCAAGTTTGACCGCACACTCAAACATGGTGAACCAGAAAGGAACTATTGCTTCGGTTATGGCTCTAATGGAGGAGCACTCCAATACATTCATAACAGAGATAAAGTCTCTAAGAGAGGAAGTTGCTTCCCTAAAATCGGAAATAACTGTCCTGCGTGAGATGCACGTAAGCTGTACTGTGAATCAAACGACCTCCCCGACTGCTGATCATGCTCACCAACCGTCTTTTGCTGATGTTATTCGTAATTCAGTACAGACAGCCATAAAAGATGAAAAATGTAAACATGATGTCATAATTGCAAAGGCTTGTGGCAGCCCGATTGACTCGTCATGAAGACATCAATCACAGCAAATAACTCAGCTGTTGAACTGCTGTGATTGATCCTTTATAAGCCATTGATGATATTGAATTAAACATGAGAACCTCCGAACTCGAATCGTGTTTGTCGTCACTCCTTAGGCTGAAGAGAAAGACCAGAATGAGCAGTTGGTACATGAACTCTGTGACAAACTGAACTTTCAACCAAAGTCAGTTTCTATGGAAAGAGTTGGTCGTAAGACAAATGACGCCACTCGGCAGAGGTTGCTAAAAGTGACATTTTCAACCCAATTCGAAGCCCATTCATTCCGCGCACGCTATGATCAAGAGAAGAAAACAAATGGAGATGATATCCCTAACCTTTGCATGCGCCCTGGAAGGAGCAAGGAAGACCAAGCTATGTTTAAACGCCTCATCAATGATGCTCACAAACTGAACAAGGACGCTAGGAACAAGCAGCAAGATGTGAGCTTCAGTGTTCGAGATAATGAGTCCATTTGGAAATTCACAAAGAAGGAAGATGAGACATGGGTCAAAAATGGTCCATGGACCTGGGAAACGGAACATGAACACAAATGCTAAACCCAGTGATGTACATTCATTCCGACCCCTGGCCTCAGGTCTAATAAACCCATGGTATGTGTGAAACGGAATTAACCTCAATGCGAGAAGTATCGCAAGTACCAACAGTACTCACAATAAACTGGCTGAGCTTCGCCACCTCTATTTTGTCCTATAATGCACGAATCCTGGCTGCGACCAAGAATTGGTTGTCAGAAGCTGTGGCTGACCATGAGATCCTTCCCCCAAATTTCAACATTTATCGTAAAGACAGACCCGTTAGAAGAGGTGGTGGGGTCCTCCTCGCCATTGATGCCGAGATCGCATCAAACCGACGTAATGACCTTGAGGACGACAGCGGCGAGACTCTGGTGTGTGAGATCATCTGTAAGCGACGATCCAAGATTGCAGTCATCCTGTGCTACCGACCACCAGATGCTGACCGCTCTGCCTTCAATGCCTCGCTCGCCCTGACTCTTGATGGCGTTTCACGAGAATATCAACATGTGTGCCTGCTCGGAGATTTTAATCTGCCTTCGATTGATTGGCACCACCCCGACATGTGCGCTTGTGCTTCGGACTCTGAGTTTGTGTCAATCACACAATCTCATTCCCTGGAACAAATCAATTTTAATCCCTGACGTAGTGACTCCAGGGCTACGTCAATTATGCACTAGTTGGATGGTAAGCTCCAAGCTCGTAATAACGAAGACTCAACTAATCACTTCATATTGGCTTTAATTTACCTTCACTAAAATATTCTAAAGTACTCAAAATAAAATAAAAAGTTCCAAGAAAGTGGTCTTTGTAGATCTTCCGCACGAGATGAGTGAGCACGTGAGAGAGGGAGAATGTTCATAAGAAATACTAAATCGCAGTTGTACGGCAGCCTGTGATTCTCATAGACAGTGCAGTAGATCGGTGCCTTCCAAGTATTTGCTACCTGACAGTGATGGATGCGCTTGTTTCCCGGTTCTTTCTTCTCTGCAAACTTCTGACCGCCAGTATTCGCTAATTGCACGTTGGCCTTCTGACCTCTCAGTATTCGCTGATTGTCTCTTGGGAGATGGAAGCAATCCCGTGCACGCGCTGCCCGAAGGTCTACATGCATAGGCTGAGTTTATATAATCATAATTACATATGCTATAATGAAACATCGTGTGAAGTAGTTAGAAGCATCCACGTAATCTTAACATACCTCCCATATTTAAGTTAAAATATTTAGTGCTCCAACTAAATTTTTTACTTCGCATTAAGTTGCTTAATGATACTTATCATGATTGCCTTGGCCCACTTACATTACGGGCTATTGAAATACGTGTTATATGTAG
>KB292258.1:5351-33974 GCA_000328365.1 Capitella teleta
ATGAGGGGAGAAGGACAAAGGCAGTGTAGCATAGTATCATTAATATGGAATTTTCATACAATTGGGTACATAGGAATCCCAAAAATAATGACTGATTTTTTTGAAGGGCTGTGATTTTTTTTTCCTGCACATGCAAATTTTTGGGGAGGCCAAAACATATTCAGGCCCCCCCATTCTTAGATTGGGGGGGGGGGGGGCTCGGCCCCCTCGGCCCCCCCCGGTTCCTACGCCACTGCCTGGATCGAGGGACCACGATGGCAAAACACAAGGATGAGCAGTGGTGAAGGCGAGAATGTCGAGATAATGAGTAGACCCCGATGAGAGAAGAGGACTGCAGAGTCAGATGACCTTTCAACAATCAATCTGGGCTTATAATTATATGGGCTTAATTGGAGACACGGGATTGAGACGTCGAGTATCATCTGCTATAAGCTATATTCTTCGAGCTTACATGACAGAGCAGGAATATCTAATTGTGAGCGAGTGTGATTTAAACCACGGAACGAATTTTTAAGGATGAATTTCATAATACTGAGTGGGAAAATTCTCAGCATGATATTGGCTCAAAACTTGTTGCATTTACGATATACGTATACAGCGGTATAAGCGGGAGTCGCGTAAAATTTAAAATTCAATCCTTATTTTCTGGAGAGCGTGGGAGAACGAGGTGATACAGGCACACAAGAAGCAAAACATTGAAACATGAAGAACCTGAGGCTGAAAAAAATAATATGTATAATATACAATAAAGAGATTTCCTTTTTTTCTGTGGGGGAAGGGGAGGGGCTATGCAATTGTAATTAAAACATGAGAAACATCAGAGGTCGGAGCTGCTGGCTGCGAGGGACGCAGTTGGTCCGCGAGCCGGAGTTTGCCGATCCCTAGTAGTACGTTCAGGAACCAAATGTAGCATGTATGTTTTATATAGCATGTTATAATAACAGCAATTACGTGTATAATTGCATTTTTGGACTGTCCAATAAAACAATTGTATTATCCTAGTCTGTTATCTGACAGTACTTGTCCAAATTGTAATAGGACCTATGCTGCAGGAACACGAGGCGCGAAATCAACAATTTGCTGATGGTGCCTAGGCGTACCATATAATCTGAAAATGTCCAGTCGATGGAATCAAGAAACTAAAATGAGGTTATCTGAAAAAGTCGCATCGAATATGAATGATGTCGCTTCTTTATCACGACAGATTATCAGGAACAGCAGGTCTAACGAGGTATATTTATTTGATTGATATTAGCCCCCAGATATTTTGTATTTTTTCTTAAAAAATTGTTGTGGTGGGCGATATTATGAGTGAACCAGGATCATTGAGGATGTCACAATTCGACGATGCTAGCGAAACACTGGCGTTCGGTCAACTTTATGGGTAACGAAACGCTGCAACGCTAACGCTGGTTTGCGAAATCTTCCCCTTACCCTTAGCCCTATACTATGGCTGATCCCGATCACCTGTGGTTCAGCCCTACCGTGTCAGTCATAGACCTAGCTCCAGATGTACCCATCATTGGGGGGATGGTGTTCTAATTATCAATATAGAGGCTGGAACCGAGACTATCATAGACCTAGTAATAAATATAGACCAATTAATTATTGCTGTGGAATCCCCGGCACTCAGTCGAGCGTATTGGTGAAGCAGCGGAATTGTTATGAAGAGGCATATTCCGTCTCCTTAATTATGCTGCTGAAATAGTGAAATATTGCTGTATATTAAAGCATTCAATTCCTTTCCCTTAAAAGCATGGTCACTGGTGATGTTTTTTGCAGCTTAAAACTTAACCAAAGTAGCTTAGTTTTTGCTACTGTTTCATGTTTGGATAGGTTTAAATTGCCTTTGTCGGTCACTCGCTGTTTATTGATTACACGCTAGGTTATGTAATCGATCAAGATTCGTGCCCACGGGTCTCCGTTCTCTTCCTCTGACTCCTGATTGGTCGTCACCTATTTACTTATTATTACTTATTTAATTACTATTTAAACATGCAATACTTTACTTTGTGGCACATTTGCTTAATAGTTTAATAAACACCAATCTGCAATCGGTCTGATGCTCATTTTTTTTCTTCTGCTCCTCAGTTACTGGAGAAAGCGGCCAAGAACTTCGCTTATCAAGAAACAGCAGTGGACAATTCTCTCACTGTAAGTTGATCAGAATTCACAGAAAGAGAGACTTTTGTCTATTTTGGGTATTTAAACTGTTTTGTTTTCTTTCAAATTAAGGATTCTGTGTGCTTAATACATTTATACATTTAATACATCTATTTATTAACATGAAAGAGAGAAATAATTAATATTTTTTTTTCAGACGTTGAAGCGACTTGGTTTATTGGCTTCACATCTTCAGTTTCAGTGAGTTGTTTTGTAGAACATTTAAAACATAACTTGATAGAAATGATTTTCAGGGCTGAGGCTATCGAGCGAAAGTGAGTCAATCAAAATGAATGATATGTTGAATAATTCTGATTCGTACTTCAGCGTCGTTCAAATTGATGATATTCAGGATCAACTGAAGACCTTGCGAAGGAGGAATTGTTTTCCAAGGACGTGAGGAGGAGGAGGATTTGCGACTCTTGTGTTATAACTATTGTGCAATATATGTGATTTTATAAAGTTTTGTTACATAATTTTGTTTTGCATTCCATATTATGTTAACTCCTTATTATGTAATAAATATTCTTTCATGTATTTTGTGATGTGAATGTATGAATGATTGAATACACAGTATGGAATTGTTACACAATCAAATTACTTTCATCTAACTTCAGAATGCTTCATTCTTACTGCAGTTGATTATAACCAAATATGGCAACTGGTGCTCATACATGAATATTAATTTTCTTAGGGGGAAACCCCTATCACACTGTATTTGGGGTTGTGCTCATTTTCTGTCGTACACCCAACCTTGATCTTTGGATATGTAGTAAACCATTTTATTTATTACTTTCTAAATCAACTGTCAGCTAAATGCATAAGAGCCACGGAGCAAAAGTAATTATGTAGTCGCGCTTCGGCTCCCAATGCATTCATCTGGGTCAAGAACTTTATGTACTTGGAAACAATGCTTTGATAATTGGCTGTGTGGAGAACATGCCAGATTATCCAAGTCTGCCTTTGAACAACATGTGTAAATCCTTCTACAACCCAGAAAATGACTACATTGTAGTACTGTATACATATATGTAGTTTAATTAATTAATCATTGAATAAATGTTCTAAAATCACACGTTGAGATGTGTTGTTATGAGGTCAGTCTGGGCCGAGAGTTTTTATCAAAGGTCTTTCTAAAAGGTGAGATTGGCGGCATTTACCGGGTAAACGTGTTAATATTGTCATTATGGAAAGGAAGCAAAAGCTCTCTTAACTGGGTGAAGCTTCAGATTTATATTAATTTTATAATGATTATAGAAAATATTACAAGTAAATATTTATCAAATACTCTTGAATGAATCATGATTTTTCTACAGTATTTCAGACGAGGACTAACTCTTTCCTGTGTGGAGACTCCTTCCAGATTTGCTGAACAATCTCATCAATGACATCTCCACTTGTCGACTCTCAAAATATTATCGATGGTATTCCCTGTTTCACTTCAGGTCCCTTCGGATTATGAGAAGGAATCTCATAATCCAAAAGTTCAACACTTTTTTGGCGGGAGAGTAGAGCGGAACGAAGGAATGGTGGTTGCAAATGATGTGAACATCAAAGAGAGTAATTGTGGTAACAATTTCACAATTGAACTCTACATCTCTCTCTCTCTCTCTCTCACCAGTTGTGTGTGTGTGGTGGAGAAATATCTTGGTTTTGGTGTCAGTTGGGATTTGCTCCTCACCTGCCCCGACATTAGAGTGCTTCACAGTGATGGCTCTCTGTCAATGAGACAGGAGCCTCCAAAATAGCGACGGGTTTCCACGTAGTTAAAAGGAACGATATTCTAATTTATCTGATTCATTAAACTCATGATATGAAGTCTAATTTATAATTCTTATACTCAATATATTACTTCTTTAAGAATAAACTCCAAGATTAATTAAACAATTTTTTTTATTGTCTCATGATAAATTAACAAATACACAATTTAACGGGGGGGACCACTAAAAATAAAATAAAAAACAATTTTCACAAATCTTTCACAGATTCAACTTGCGCCTTGCAGAAGAAGCACTCGTTCTTGTTCATCAAATAATGCTGGATGCAGCCCCTGAATAAATGAATAAATTAATTTCCTCTTCTCAGATCTTACACTTGCAACTCAATGCTCAACGAGTGAACCGCATAAATATGTAATTACGATATAATTACGGAAATCTCCCCGTGCGCCAGTTTTTTTAAGCGGAAAAACAAATTGTTACTAATTTTGGAATGCGACAGAGTTGTTTTCTTAATGCACACGGGAATCGTTCTGAATGAAACAAAATGGCTGACCTGCATGACTGGTGACCACATGGCTGGAAGGACACGTCTCTCTGCTTCGCGTAACAAATCTCACACAAATCATCGTCATCAATGACCTAGAAATATTATAACCATGAATATTCATTATTTCATTTGAGAGCGATTACAGTAAACCCTCGTTTATTCGCAACCATGGTGTAATATATGATTAATAATGATTCCTAAATCCTCTCCGTATTTCTTTGCTTTTGTTAATTTAATATGTAATTATTAATTTAATATGACTCAATATGTCCCCAGTTGTTGGCACACTTCTCATTGAACCAAAGCCACGATGCTTCTTCCAAATCGTTCCCAATCAATTCCAAATCAGAGGAGTGCACAGCGTTATCCTGTTGACTTGCATTTTGAGTGCTTGTCTTGATGCTGAACGATTTCTCGTTTTTGAGACACATCGAGAGGTCTCCTGATTGCTCTGGAAGAATTCACGTTGAGCCAGTTTCCACGGCGACAGAACTGAATTGAATGATCAGTAAGCAAATTTGAAAATGTTTCCTGGGAACAGATCTCCATGGAAACAGAAACATGAGCCAATCAGTAATTGATGCTGAATCTAGCTATGGTGGCTGCTGAAAGCGAGGGATTATGCAATTAATTAAAGGCGTCTCCTTTCAAAGCAAATCAGTATTCTAGCCGATCAGCAAGGGTGAATATATAGGTCAAGTTATCTTTTGGGGCAAGGGAAACGCTGGCGAATGAACGAAAAGAGGGAAGCGCAAACGATGGAGGTTTGCGAATAAAGTGGCGAATAAACTGGGGTTTACTGTATTTCAAACGTACACTTGCGTGGCACTGGTTTCTTTGCTGTGAGCGGATGTACTCAATCAGATCGTGAATTTGTTGTAATTCCTCAGGATTAATTTCTTTGTCTATGGAAAGAGGAAGAAGGAATCTTCAATGTTTGTCAATGGAGATATACTGACAGTTCATGAGAGAGAAGGGTCCTTTGCGCGCCTTGACGGCCGACGATGAGTCGTCAGCGGCTACGGCCATTCCCGGCTGCTGTTGGCCGAGAAGGAACTCAAGAGAAGTGAGCTGGAATCCAGACTCAACCAGAAGAGCAGAAGTGGCACATTCAAGGCTGAACAAAAGCATGAACGCACAAT
The DNA here is from genome assembly GCA_000328365.1 of Capitella teleta. Classification (NCBI taxonomy): domain Eukaryota; kingdom Metazoa; phylum Annelida; class Polychaeta; family Capitellidae; genus Capitella; species Capitella teleta. Next base: position 10,925 of record KB292258.1, read on the forward strand.
TAGTGCACAATGACCGCTCACCTTTTGCCTTTCATTTTAACCAGAAGTTGAACAAGTATCCCAACCACTGCGGTTAATATCGGATAATGATCGACAGACTCCATACCTGGAAATCAGGTCAACGGTTAATTAACCAATTAGTGCAAGCGTTACCTGGCATTGCTGCGTACACGGCCATCTCAAAGGTGCTTGTCCGTGACGTAGCTCGATTCAGAATCTGAGCCAGTGACTATCAAAGCAATCGTATAAACGCAAACTCCTCTGCCAATAGAAATGAATAACCTGATACAAGCGTGACAACAGTAGCTCAGCATCCGGTCGTCTCCAGTCGACAAAGATATCCGGGATCAAACAGACGATCATCTCAATGACTCGCAGCAGTCCGACCGTGATATCAAAACATGTAGCGCATAGTTTCAATTCTCGGCTGTCGATGAAAGTGTCAGCCAATCGCTGTGCAATGGATTGTAGCTGCAATCTCAATCGATTATAAGTTAACAATGACCGGTCATCAGAACTGACCTCTTGAACCATTCCAATGAACTCAGAAAACGCCCAATTGCACTGACTCAGCAGAGTGTCCATCAGTTTAGCCGTTAAGACAGGATCTTCATTCAGAATATCTTTTATTCTCAACTGTAAGATATGTGACGGGCAAGGGCCTATTGCGGGAAACAATTGGTTCCATGGTATCATGTTATTCATGCTTCAAATACTTTGTAAGCTCGCTGCACTGATATCAAACGTGGAGTTCTTAGACGGGAGAAACGATTGATTAGGGAGACGTTTGTACCGGAAGCCAAACCCACATCCCTGGAAAGTAAATTTGCATAAATTCCAACTTCCCTTTCCACTCTGTTTTGCGTACCTTCCAAATTCGCACCAAAATCCAGTTGGTTTGAGCCCATGACCGATTTTCATAAGGAACCAGCAGAGACCGAATGAACCGGTTTTGGCTGAATAAATTAGCATAAATTACCACAATAATTCAATAAATGTGCATAATTTTACTAGGTGAGGTCAATGTTCTCTAAAGCTTTCATGGACATCTTGTAACAGACGAAACAAGCCATTGACTGAATCAGACTGTCTTTGCTCTCTGCAAAATAAAAAAAGAATAAGATAATTAATAATAATGAAGCATTAGATAATAGCTTTATCTGAGAATTAGATATTTCAGCAGAGAAAGGAGTAGCTCCTGACTCATTAAAATGAAAATTAGTTTTTTCTACAATGAAATAAAATCAATATAAAAAGCAAAAGACATAAAGGAATATCTGGATATAAAAGAAAGAAATAGATAAAAATACCAGCATTGATGATTCGTTCATCAGAGAAGTGAAGACAGAGAAACTTCGCACATTGTTCTCTTGTCGCAGAGAATCCTGTCACGATCAAAATGATTAAATTGCTAAAATGATTGATTGGTCGAAATCACCTTGCATCTTGGAACAAGGACAAGTTGGATGGAAATAGCCACGCAGTGAATTGTAAGCATTGATGCAAGCTTCAACGTAGAAATCGGGCACAAATTCAAAGTACTTGTTGTTGTAATTGCTTCCGGAAGCCTTGAAGAGAGTTCTGAGAACAGCGTTCAGCATCCAGAGAACGTCCCTCTGTTTCTTCTGTAAAGGTGAAGTGAAATTAATGAATATTTAACCAGCCTCATGAATAATTAATCACCTCAGAGTAGGTGACGGCCACAAGCCATGCCATGTGACGTGCTTGTTCGGTGGCTTTGGCCTTGAAGACTTGCTTCGCTTGTTCCAGTTCTGCTTTCACTTCTGGCAGCTGAGAATGTTATTCATGAAAATCAATTTAAAATTCCAGTTTGCAGAGTGCATACGTCAGGAGGACAGTCGTTGAGTTTCTTCTGCGTCTCCATCAGAGCAGTCGCAAATTCTTCCGCTTGATGCCTCAGGGCGCTCATCTGAAAGAGGAATTCTGGGATTGCAAAAAAAACAAAACCACGACTTGTACAGAGAAAGAGAAAAACCATCCCAAACTCAGGAATTGAGAAAAGGGATTGAATCATCGCGTTTATTCAATATTTATCTAGTGCCTCTACACAATATATCATAACGTATTGTACCTGCTTATTCAATGGAACAGATTTCCGCTTGATAGAACTTAGATATTGGATACAGATATCACGAATCCTCACATTCAAGAACCGACCTTAGAAAGCTGCTTGTAAGCTGCAGTGTTGAACAGCAGAATAACTCCGTCTAAAATCTCGACCAATGAGTGAGCAGACGACGCCTCTTCGCAGCTTGCCATGGCAGCAGAGGTCGTGGGGTCATCACTGTAGGGCTTCCGGTTGTGTTCCACGCGATCTTCCTCCGTCAACAGCAGAGTGTCTGAGCTCTCTGAAATCTCCCTCTGCACAAGCGCATCTCCTGAAACGCCAACATTTTTCAATATTGTTGCTATGCGTTGCTAAGCAAATGAAGAACTGACCTCTGAACTTTTTACGAAGATGTGAGAGAAGACCTCCTAGTCGCATGATATCAAAGTAGTAAATAGAAGCATCGTGGAACTTTAGGCAGGGAACAAACGCATCTGAAGGAAAAAACATCAACTTTTATTAGCAAGGGCGCAAAAAAAATTGACCCCTGACCTGTTGCAGATACGGAGTAATCTGGGAAGTTGGCGTGGTGCCGGTCCCAGGAGAAACGCAGAACGGCGATCAGACGATGGAAGAAGCACAGGGAAACGGGAAGGGGCGCCTCGTAGCAGAGAAAGTTCTAGAGGAGTTATCAGATTAGTCGCTTGAGATAATGAGATAATGAGGAAGCTCACGCGAGTAGACGTTTGAGTATTTTCTCGGAGATACGTTCGCAGTTTAATCAAAAAGAAATACCTAGTAGTGCGAGGATCCTAAAAATCAAGCAAAATGATCAAAACTTCAATGGCAGAAAACCTCAAATAGAAACCTGAGCATCTCCGTCGTCATTGGTCAAACACAGCTGAAGTATGGCTTCCTGCACACGCTCCAACTCCTCAACCCGTTCACGCAATTCTGCGCACGATTGCAAATATTTGGAGCGTGCTTCCTGATCATCTTCATTGCAGAGCAGAGACGCATCATGAATTTCTTCTTCTTCTTCGTCATTTTCGTTACTCTTCAAAGTTTAAGTGAAATTGAACCATTTTGAGATCAACAACACGGGTTTGCTTACGGTTGGGTTTGCTACTCCGAGCCAGACGTCAGGAATCATGTGTTTCAATCCATTCTCACCAGGGGGCTTCACATACATGAAACTGGCTAATTTTGTCTTGTCTAGGGTGAGAAGGCAGCAGTCAAGGCTTCAATTCAGCAACCAATCAATCAATCAATCAATCAATCAATCAATCAATCAATCAATCAATCAATCAATCAATCAATCAATCAACCAATACATCAATCAATACATCAATAAATAAATGAATAAATAAATATCAATCAATCAATAAAACAAATAAATATATCAATCAATCAATCAATCAAAAGGATATAGATTTTTCACGAGGAAGCGTCTTGTCAGTCTGTGTTGCATGAGAGACTTGAGTAGAGAAAGAACTCTCATCTAATGGAACCGAAATCTGCCATAACAACCAATGATGAGCATGAACTCTCACCTGAGCGGAATATCCGCTGATGACGGGCGTTGACTGATGGACTAATAACATAGAGGTCAAAAGGTGATCCAAACACATACGCAATTCCGGCTCCTGTAAACAGATTTATTACGATGGAATTTGAGGATGCCGTCCGTTTACCGTCATCAGAGCCCAGAAAAGTTGCAAGACGTTCTGGATGGAGGCTTCATCGTCCGAGAGGCATTTGAGGAGGAAGGGAAGGAGGTCGCTGTCCACATGGTACGCCACTCTCTGCAGTCAGGATTTATAGGTTTCTCATTTGTTGATCTCAAAATAAATTACTGACGAGCAGAGGGGCTAAGATGTCCATGACACAGCTAGCAATCAGCATGAACGAAGCCTTGTCGCTTTGTTTCAGGATGGAAAACGGGAGATCAACTCCAACAAATTTCTCCTCTTCGACTTGTTTTTCTCGCATCTGTGTTAAGAGGCTTGATTCAAGTTTTGCTCAAATGTATATATCGTACGTGATAGCAGTTTGATGCGTGATCAAACAGAGGCACGATTCTTGACATGTACGACATGAGAATGGATGAATGCTGACATGCTGTTTCTGGCTTGGGCTGAAGGGGGTTATAACCTTCGATCGGATATCTAGTAATTATCCAGATTAGTTAATTGATACTTCACCACGTTAGTTAGTGAGCTCACCGGAAGGGTACAGCACCAAAGTTTGCTCTGACTGATTCTGAAAACGACAAGCTGACAGCAGGGAAGTAAGCGAGACCAGGCCCCAGTCGGACGTTGATGAACGCGTCTCCCATGTAGTCTCCATTCCTACACAGAAACATTGAAAAAATTGAATAAAAAATAAAAAATAAATCCACTGACAAGTAGAAACCAATGACGCCTCTGTCGCAATCAATAGTGCACCCAACGACATCACCCGTTAACCAGGGCTGATAACAAGAGAGAAAATAATCATGTTACAAAGGTCAGTTCAAAGGTCAGATGAGGCGTTAACTGACCGTGCCATATCGCAGGGGAGTTCGATTATTCCATTTTCGAACACGGTTGCCGTCAAAAGCATAAGAGTCGCGCGTATCGCCTACACCTTCCTGAAAAAGTGATCCTCACTCAGAAAACTGATTCACGACCGATTTGCACTCACCTCTTGAGAGAAGCGACAGCTGCGTGTGCACCAGCCGATCTGCATGATGCCCTTGCTGCCCAACACGACCTCATACATCCAACGACCTTGAAAGGGAAACACATGAGAACGCGCTGTGGATTAAAAATCATCCTCGTACCTGAATACAGGCAGGACGTAGCACGGATGGTGCTGAAGTTACTCTGGCTGGCCACCTATCAGGAGGAAATCAAACTGCCATTCAAATCCACAAAAAATTGCAGGTGGCTTCTGTTTCATGCCTACTTTTACTTTTAGTGATTTTCACATCAATCCAATGCAGATTTTTTCAAAACCACAAACAAACAAAAACACAAACAGCATATACATGTTCTAGTACAATGAGTGATACAAGGGTGAAAGCAGAAAAAAGAACAAAGTGACACTAACCCCAACACGATCAGAATCGGTCACAATTGTACCCGAGTTCCCTGATCGTGAGAATTGTACGGTATCAGAATGATTGATGATCCCTGAACCAGAGGGCGCTTCTTCTGAAGTTCATATAATTTATTGAAGTTGATGAGTTGTTAAACTGGATACAGCTCACCTTGTGCATTTGAAGAGGCTTTTGCAAGTTCATTGTCGATGTATTCTGGTAAATTTGCAAGCGATAGATTTGGCCTGGAATTAATGATGGCGAAATACTGAGAAGTTGAAATGGGAGAACCAACTCACTCAACACTCGGAACATCTCCGCACGAATTCCAGAAAATAGCATTAAGGAAATGACTCAGATCAGAGGATTCTGAAAACAAAGAAACGGGTCCTGAATTACAGACACGGCGGCCAACCATACCTTTTGATTTTACAATGATAGTTGGAGCTTCATCACTAGCCAATGTTTTCCCATCTGCTGTTTTGCGGATTCTTGAACTGACCCCGGAGGCCATCTTGTTATCAGATGATCTGAAATAAAAAAGGAAAACAATAATGAAATTATGCAAATGGGAAATTCACCACTGCTAACACTAAAAGTCTACCATGAAAAGAAAAGTGTGCTGCACAATTATTTTTACATAATTTAGCGTTAACAGTGCGATATGCAGTTTGCAAAACAAACAAAAACTACAAAAGCTTTGTAATCGTCTCACAGACACTGCCCGCCCTCCTCCACAAAAGGTGACCATGAGATGACCATTGTATCTCTTAGTGAGGCACAAAAAGACTCCAGTGACATCAGCCGGCTCAGGTTTGTGTAGTAAAACAGGATGGTGTCAAATGCATTATCTATGCAATATTAGCCTTTCATGTGCTATTCGCGACTATTGTCAGGTTTATGATCCTTCTGACTGCTAATCGCGACAATAGTCGTTTCCGAAGATACTCAAAGTTAGTCGGCACTTTCCATTGCTTTCCATGACATAAATCGATTGTCGGTTATACTAGGAGATGTGACCTACTTTAGGCTTCTGGTTTCAGCCATGTGGTTGTTTATTTTTAGCCTCAGCTTTGTTTTGAACCTGCTGACCTCTGTTTAAATGCCGGGGGATTTAAACGTCTGCAGATAGATTCTATTGCGCGCAATCGTTGCTATTTTAGCCTGATGTAGATATTATTTCATGAATGAAACATTGATTACATGTAGTAATACACTGTTTTACTACACATTGCAGTTGACCATGGCTTCTGCAGACGTTTCTAGTTCTAGTTACTGGTGTGCTGATAGCAAAGTCACCTTATGCATCCCTGACTGTTTCAAAAGATATCTTACTCTTGAATGCTATTAATGGTAATGTTCAGTGTTCATAAGGTTCCTAACATTCACTTGGTAACTTTTTCTATTATTTTACTTTGTATTTGAAGCCTTAAGTAAGCTGCGGAGACTTTGTATCATGTTCCGCATAAGAAAAATTCTTGTAATAATGTTTTATCAAATGAAACATATACTTTTTCTTAGTTTCTTAGCTCTGACTATAGGTCCATCAGAAAATTCAGAATCTGTAGATGCAATTTGGTATAAAGAATATTAGTTTATGTTGAGAAATGGCTGAGATATGATTTTTTCCAGATTGTACATCTAAATTTTTACAAATTCTGAAATTAATGTGGCAGACAGAGGAATACGGGGCCTAAGATATTAAAGCACAGGAAGGGTTAGTAAATAGTATTAAATGTTCATTTAATAACTGGGATATTTACTAGGGCTGGGCGGATATCCGTGTCCGATATCCGTGACAGCACGGATATTGGGGGTTTTCAGTACTATCCGTGATCCGTGTTTCAACACGGATAGTTAAACACGGATAGTGTAAATTTTAAGTGTTTGTTTCGAGCGCACAGTGAGCGTAGCGCACAGCCATTCCGCACACAAGCGCTGCTCACTGAAGCTGAGCGATGTCAATTACAAGATAACACGATGTCAACAATGCGCTAATTCTGATTTGTTTTAAATAAACACAATTTTATGCCCTTGAATCTCTTCAGTCATCAAGCAAAAGTGACGTAACACGCGTTGTTGACTATCTCCTTTGGTGCCTATATTTCAACACCATTACACGTGACAGCTTTGTCAATTGCAGTTTTCGTGTGAACCACAAACAGCACTGAATTTCATCACTTTCTCGACTTTGAACCATGTTTGAAATTGAACAGTTAATACAGACTAGTACACATGCCTAGGCCCACTACTTGGCGATCTTGCGACTTGAATTATTTCAAACTTTCTATAGAACAATAATTGCCATAAAGTTATGAATTGACTTCCGCCTCATGAAGTTACTAAGTTTGTACATTTCCAAATCATGTTTATTGAAAGTGTACACTGTAGCACAAAGTGCACGTTACTGTCGATCCGTCTTGGGCTCATAATCTGCGACTCGTGAAGTTGGGGGAAAATACTTGAAATAGCTTGCGCTGATAAGGAATTCACCTCTGTGAAATCGACAAGCAAGCAAGCTGTCTGCATGAGCGATACCTCTTGAAACTCATTCTGAACGTTTTGATAAAAGAAATGTACAAGAAGCAAGAAGGATGACAGCAGTAGGTCAAGGTTGCTTGTCTTTCCTACTGCAGGCAGAGCGTGGTTTTCGCGCTCACAGCGTGTGCCAGGCGCTGGGGCATTATGCTGCAGGTGCATGCTCCCGTGTTTGGGCATAAATATCCGTGTCCGTATCCGTATCCGTCGGATATTAGTAACACGGATATCCGTTATCCGTGTATAAGCAATATCCGCCCAGCCCTAATATTTACTGGTATATTTTAAAATGTCAGCACATATAATAATGTACAGTAAAATCTGTCTATAACAACCAATCTTGGAACTGAATTCAAATGGTCACTTAAGACAGGTGGTCGCTGAATAGAGGGTGCATCTTGAGCCAGCTCATAATAGTGCGTTATGATAATGAACCAGTGAAAAAAATCATAACGCTTCAATATACATGGATACTAACTAGTACATGCATGTGTATGTACAAATGTCTTACACATAAAACAAAATAATGCATTATGCAAGAATGTACATAATTGTACACTATTAGTAGGGAGGAGGAGCTTGACTCGACTTGTTGCTCGAGCTCGTTTTTCAAGAGATATTGATTATTTTCCATACACGCCCACTAGTGCCAAGGTATTTTTAGCAGCATTCAGTGCTCACTCTCTCCCTTCGGCTCTCAAAGTGCAGAGCAAGCATACAGCAGCGTCAGCATAAAGTCATTTTTAGTAGTATAAGTGACCTACATAGCACACACAGTAGCAGAGCGCAATGTGATTTTAACACTTGCTTTAAGGTACAATCACTGATGCCATGCTGGGCATGAATGAGTCAAACTAGAAATGCCTGCTTATATGGAAAATCCTCTAATTCCACCTATATTAGTGTATATAGTTTCTCTCCTTAAAATTCATGCATTAGTACACCTACAGGCTTATATAATAATGTGGGGGGGAATAAGAGGCTTCACAAAGTTCTAGTAATATCCCTCCCCCCCCCCGCCCCATGGCCTATTCACAACTCTGTCCTGCAAGGTTTTGCTGGTCCTGACGGTTATTGTCCTCTCATAGTCTTTGGCAAGCTTCAAAGGGTGTCCCGTTGTTGCATACAGGGAGGGATCTCCACCCATGGTCTTTTTAATCATTTGATCACAACAGGATTCGGTTTGCGAGGGGTGACAGTAATACTAAATAAATTATATACTAATGATATACTAGTAATTACATAATAATTATACTATAACTATTATTTTATAGGTCTCAAACTCTTTAGTCTTGACCACAGGGGGTCTAACCAGTGAGCGAGCAGATGTGGACAAAACTCAATGCAGTGAATGCTTTCTGTCTATATATATAATATCATATACTGTCTAGAAGGCTGCATAGGCATTCCATGTATCCAGAGCCCACTGGTAAGACCCCCTGTGGTCTTGACATGTGCTTGTGCTAACCAGTTAAGAGTAATGCGCAGCATAAATGCAAACAATGCAAAGAGGCAGACCTGTAATTATTATGAAGATATATTCAAAGCTGAAACATGTTCATTTGATCAGAACGCATTTGGGAGAGAAAGACCGAGAAATAATTCTGACATCTATCATTGACAAGACGATGGCTGTTTCGACTTTCGGTTTCGGTTTCGATCACTTCCGGTTGACAGAAAGGGGGCGTAAAGTTTTCTGAGTTAGGGGGAATGTGGTTGTCCGTATTATTTAGTATATGATTTGAGAATTTGGTTGGCTACTACTCTTAGTACTCTAACATCATAGAGGAAGAATAATACAAATGTATATTCGTTATTGATTTGAAATTTTCACAACATATTCATGATGGTTGCGTCTCTATATCTTGTATTTTTTTAAAGTTGACATTCATTGGAGTTGTCATTCATTGTGGCGCAAAAGCGATCACGCTTCTGCCACTACGTTATTTTTGCACCTTTTATGTTATGATTGAATAAAAAATTATTAAATTATTAAAAAAGAAAAAAAAATTATATGACCGTGTTAACCGCGATTTTCGATATTTTTTTTAGCCAGGTATAGGGGAAACACATGTTAAGTGGAAACTGGCGCTTGAGCTCGGCTGGGAACAATTGAGAAAATTCGCTTGCTGGGTGACAGACCGCACTTATGCGACATGTCCACTCTAATTATTCTTCCTCTATGTTAATACTGAGTAGGTCGGATTGTGTGCTAAACATGATGAGCATAACGGTAGATGAAATATTTTAGTACAAGGATATATGTAAATTCAAGAGGATACTGCATTTCACATAAGGATGAAACAATCACTTCAAATTATTCATCGAAATGAAGTGGCTACTGTCCCACAATTATGAAAGACATCCGTAGTACTGTGATATGAAAACAAGAGTATTATACATCAGAAATTTAACATCATTGCCCATTAATCTGGCTTCCTCTATTCCAAAGAATACAGCTTGGATTGTTGAAGAGGAAAACTTGCATTTCAGACGATGAATGAATAGAAATTTGATGCCATATTGAAAACCAATACTATGAATTACATAGTTTCATGAGGCATGATGAGGCATGGGATTGTACAGCTCCACCCAACCCATTCGGATGATACGGGCGCCAGAACAGAAGGCCCAGGACCGGGGTTACCCACTATTCTTATCGATAAATCCCGAGGGTTCTTTATACCGCATACCACCATAGGCAGTGATACACAGCGCCCGGTGCTGTTACACAGTTGGGCAGCACTGCAGAATCACTGAAGAATTATAATTCTAATGAATTACAATTATAATTCACAATCATAATGGCCGCGGCCTGGTCAGGTCTTGAACCCGGGACATGTGTGTGATTGGGGTTTTACGGCTCCACCCAATCCAATCGGATGATACGGATGATACAGAACAGAAGGCCTGGGACCAGGGTTTCCCCCTACTCTTATTGATAAATTCCAAGGGTTCTTTATCCTGCATACAACCATAGACAGTAGTACACAGCGCCCGGCCTTGTTACACAGTTGAGCAGCACTGCAGAGTCACTGAAGAATCACAATTATAATTCACAATCATAATGGCCGTGGTCTGATCGGGTCTCAAACCCGGGACCTCGACCCCCATGGTCGGCATAGAATTGCAGTCAGTCGGTTTAACCCACTGGGCTATTCGGTACCCCTCGAACCCGGGACAAGTGAAATATAGGGATAAAAAAGATATTTTAATTTTCGAGTTTCACTGTATTCCGGTAGATGTAGGTGTGTACATGCGAAAACGCATGCACACAAAATATTCCATCACTCTATTTTGGTTTGTACATTCACATTTGTGGCTGCTTTTACACGGGAAACACACGCATGAATGCAGCCACACTTTCTTAACTCTAACTTTTAGTGTGTATTACCTTTTGTCAGTTATTCATCAGAGATCATCACAACCACACCAACTATGCCTTGTTGAGATCTCTAGCTGAAGAACTTTGAATATTTATCTGGGTGGTCGTTTGGTTCTGTCACCAGTTTTGCATGGAATCCATGCTCACCACTCTTTTGGTTGATGGGATGTACAGCAAAACGCCTCGGATGTTTTCCTGTCTCCTCCAGCAGGAAGGCAATCTCAGCCTTCTTTTGAAGCAATTGCGAGAGCAAGTGACGCTCATTTCTGGTCAAATGCTGCATTCGTTTTGTGAGATATAGTGATGATTGCCTGTGTCAGCTCAGAAAAGACAACTTGAATGAGAAATATGATCCACACGCACGGATGCATCCATGTGAACGATACTGAACATAACACACTTGCTGATTGATGCGTCGATTAAGTTAAGTGGAGCAGTTCGAAGTGACACAGCCCCCCCTCATTATCATATCACATACCGCCCTTGTAGCCTTGCCGGCTCGAAAGCGGAAGTCCATTTTACATTAGTCATCATTTAGTATATTGTTGCGCGGTTGCTAGTATAATTAGTATTTTGGGGGGTAACCCAGTTTAATGAGCTGTGTTGAAGTAATCTAATAATTTTCAAAGTAAAAAATCCTAATCATCGACTTTTTTGCCTCAAAAATATAAAGTTGGAATTTACAATCTACGCACTATTTTTCTGTCAGTCTGGTGGGTGTTGTTCGTCTGGGAAGCCATCTTCCATAGTTGTCAAATTTACTCGTTGGCCGATTCGAAATTTTGGATTTTGAATTGTTGTGACTTCACATAATTCGAAGCCATGGATGATAAATACGACGTCATCGTGTTGGGCACTGGCCTGAAGGTTTGTTTTGCTCCTTCCTCTATTGTTTCTTTCAGTCAAGTCAATAGATAAGGGTGTATGACAGGAAAAATGGGGAGTCACCCGACGGGCCACTGCGCTCAACTGACTGATTCATGGATGATTATGGAGGGGAGTGGGACCGACCAAATGAGCGCCTGTGATCTCAATAAACCAGAACATTGTGGGCAGTCTACATGTGGGCTCTTGCAGTCACTGTGACAGTGAAAAACAGCATTAAATCATTATGAATATAACTAGCTCCTCAACTGCCCAAGGAAGTTGCCAAGGCTTCACCCAAGGGTTGAAGGGTAGCGGAGCAGTTCCTATACGGTATACAGTATACGCTAGGCTATGGCTTGGGGAGCTAAATTATGACTAGCTCCCCAAGCCGTAGTGTATACACTAGGAACTGCTGTGCTACCCTTGGGGAGCAAGATTATGACTATTGATACTCACTATCATAGTCACTATCATGACTAGTATGACTATGAGCTGCCTCTTGACTATGGTTCTGAACATATGATATAATATAATATGATTTAGTATTCAGAGTGAGTGTTAACACCTGACAGACACAGTAGAAAAGTGCTTTCTGTGGGTTAAAAAATGTAAAAGGTACTTGTTGCTGGTAAATATATTTTTTTACAATCAATATCAACTTGTTAGGTTACCAGTTACAGGCATGAGATTCTTCCGTATTTTGATAAATAATTTACTTTTTAAAAAAATCTGAAAAAAAATCGTTTTGGTCGTAAATATGCTTTCAATCTAACGCAAGCTGTCCTGGTCGTTTCTTGCATTGTAGTCGCACGCTCTGATTGGTGGTTCTCGACCAATGGTAAGCTACGATACATTTACTACTACTTTCGGAAGAGGCATTCTCAATCAATTCTAGTCGAACGAGAAGTTTTAAGTTCGCTATAGCAATATGCGCTGTTTGCCTTTGAACGCCGTTGTCACCTGTGACGACCCAGACGTTGCGAGCAACCGCTGGTCCTGGAGTTGGCTAGAAAAGAAGATTCCTTGACCATGGACAGGACAATATGCAACAAATGCTGTAACTGTGTAAATTTGTGTTCAATAAAGAATACTTCCTTTTGTAGCCTCCTGATTGATGAACAATTCAACTATTAATCTGTTAGGCCTATTGATTTGTAAATTTCTAAACTATCTTCATTGATAGAGCTCTCTATGAAATTACTTGAAGACCATTGAATTTCTTGCAACTTAATGCTTAAAAATCTAAAAATTTCTCCCTCCGGGGGGACACCCCCCCCCGATCCCCCCCCTCTGCCCCTGCTAGACTTTCAGTACTTTTTGTCAAACGTCTATCTCATGCCTGCAGTTAGGAATGGGCCCTTATGGCATCTACTAATCTCTGGAAACAATCGACAATACTATATCTTAAAAAAATCAATGAAGAGCACTCTTATGTGTGATAATTGATAGTTTTTACCATCTGGTGAAATAGATGCCCACGAAAAAGCGTGGTACATGCATCGTACATGTACATGCATCATGAATAATTTAACTTACATTCTTCACCTGGGTTTTCATTTCCCATAGCGTAGAGAGGAAAATCCTCATCTTTGGCTGTGAATGTGTTAACACTACTAGGTTAGTGGCTTCTGGTTGATCAGCTTCTTTAGATTGCACTTCTTTTTGATTCAGAATGATCTGCCAGCTCTGTTTATAATCGAGATTGTCCGAAGTTCAGAACTGATGCAGAAAAGCTTGAAGAGGGAGATTTCTTCTATAAATTTGTTTAGTCTAGGGCTGGGCGGATATCCGTGTCCGATATCCGTGACAGCACGGATATTGGGGGTTTTCAGTATTATCCGTGATCCGTGTTTCAACACGGATAGTTAAACACGGATAGTGCAAATTTTAAGTGTTCGTTTCGAGCGCACAGTGAGCGTAGCGCACAGCCATTCCGCACACAAACGCTGCTCACTGAAGCTGAGCAATGTCAATTACAAGATAACACGATGTCAACAATGCGCTAATTCTGATTTGTTTTAAATAAACACAATTCTATGCCCTTGAATCTCTTCAGTCATCAAGCAAAAGTGACGTAACACGCGTTGTTGACTATCTCCTTTAGTGTCTATTTTTCAACACCGTTACACGTGACAGCTTTGTCAATTGCAGTTTTCGTGTGAACCACAAACAGCACCGAATTTCATCACTTTCTCGACCTTGAACCATGTTTGAAATTGAACAGTTAATACAGACTAGTACATATGCCTAGGCCCGCTACTTGGCGATCTAGCGACTTGAATTATTTCAAACTTTCTATAGAACAATAATTGCCATGAAGTTATGAACAGACTTGCGCCCCATGAAGTTACTAAGTTTGTACATTTCCAAATCATGTTTATTGAAAGTGTACACTGTAGCACAAAGTGCACGTTACTGTCGTTCCGTCTTGGGCTTATAATCTGCGACTCGTGAAGTTGGGGAAAAATACTTGAAATAGCTTGCGCTGATAAGGAATTCACCTCTGTGAAATCGACAGGCAAGCGAGCTGTCTGCATGTGCGATGCCTCTTGAAACTCATTCTGAACGTTTTGATAAAAGAAATGTACAAGAAGCAAGAAGGGTGACAGCAGTAGGTCAAGGTCGTTTGTCTTTAACTGCTGCAGGCAGAGCGTGGCTTTCCCGCTCACAGCGTGTGCCAGGCGCTGGGCCATTACGCTGCAGGTGCATCCTCCCATGTAATATCCGTCGGATATTAGTAACACGGATATCCGTTATCCGTGTATCCGTGTTGAAGCAATATCCGCCCAGCCCTAGTTTAGTCTATTTATATTTGATTTATATTTAATAATTTATTCCTATTTTGATGCTGAAATCATTGCTAAAATAACATTGAGCTGGTTTAGTGATTATCATATTGTGAATGGAGCCACAATTACTTGTTGTTGTGTGCTGAACAAAGTCTTCCTAACTCAGATTTTCCTCAGCCCACAAGCCATAAAAGTAAAGAGTGTGTGCTGTGCATTATTCAGGTGCATGTGATAATACTTTTTGTATTAATTATCAGTGTGAATTAATGATTAATGCAATTAAGCAATAAATAAAATTATAAGCAAAAGATATTATTTTTTATGATGGCGAAAGGGTTAAATAATGATATACAGTATATACTAATGCCATACTAGGCAACAGAGCAAGTTTCATGACCAAGCAAACAAGACCAGGCTGACTGAGCTGTGAAACCAAGCAATTGTGAATGAATGTTATGCTCTGAGGTAATTGTTCCAAAATAGTGCAATTAACCCAGATGGCAGTATTGAGCCGGATTCTGTTTATTGATAATTGCATCATGGCTATTTTGAGCTCAGCTTATTCAATTATACAGTGTTCACAAGTAAATGTGCAATTTGTCAATTTTGCATTATTATATTGAAAATATATTTATTTGTGTACGTGTATCCGTATGTTATTTCTTCAATGGTGCTTAGAATGATATAATTATCTACGGGGAGCTAAATAGAACTGAGAAATTTTCGCTGTATTGATTTCTTTGTCATGGCGGCACAGACGGCCATAAACATGAGGATATATTTGTTTGATGCTTCTGTGGAATCGATCTCTTTCTCTCTTTCGAATCAAGACGTCTGACGTGTCTTTTTAGGAATGCATTCTCAGTGGAATGATGTCAGTGAGCGGCAAGAAGGTCTTGCACATGGATAGGAACAAGTACTATGGAGGAGAGAGCGCTTCCCTCACTCCCTTGGATGAGGTGGGTACCATTGCATCATCAATCGCCGTGGGCTAAATATCTTTCCCAGATGTACACCCACTTCAACCGCGAGGACAAACCACCCGCAAAGTACGAGAGATTCCGTGACTGGAATGTTGATCTCATCCCCAAGTTCCTCATGGCCAACGGTTAGTGCACGTGCACTCAACTGACCTAGTTAGTAATGAGGTCAATATGGGGTCATAGGTCAGCTGGTGAAGTTGTTGATCCACACCGGAGTGACACGGTACTTGGAGTTCAAGTCTGTCGAAGGAAGTTATGTGTACAAAGGTGGTAAGATCTACAAGGTCCCCGCCAACGAACAGGAAGCTATCACTACTAGTAAGTGTGTCAGGCTGACCTGGTTTCAGTGACCCAGTGACAACTTTTTCAGGTTTGATGGGTTTGTTGGAGAAGAGGAGGTACAGGAAGTTCCTGCAGTTTGTCATGGAGTTTGACGTGGAGAACAACGCCACCTGGCAGGGATTCAACGCCAAGGTCGAACCAATGTCGGCTTGCTTCAAGAAATTTGGCGTGGATGACAACACCCAGCAGTTCAGTGGTCACGCGATCGCCCTGCATTTGAATGACGAGTGAGAGTCTCAATTATTATGTGCGATTGACTTATTTTCATGATTTTTTATTTTCAGTTATCTTGCGAAGCCTGCAGTGGAAACCATTCTGAGGATCAAGCTGTACTTTGAGTCGATTGTGCGTTATGGCAAATCTCCCTACCTCTATCCTTTGTACGGACTCGGAGAACTTCCCCAAGGATTTGCCAGGTGAGGGGACGATTTCAATTTTGAAGAAATGATAGGGTTTAGCAGAATTTTTTTTTTCATAATTTTTAATAATTTTTACTTGCAGGTTGAGCGCCATCTACGGTGGCACCTACATGCTTGACAAGGACGTCACCGAGATTGTCTACGAAGACGGAAAGGTCGTTGGCGTTAAGTCTGGTGAAGAGATGGCCCGTTGCGATATGGTCATTGGCGACCCATCCTACTTCAAGGAGAAGGTCAAGAAAGTTGGACAAGTGGTGCGAGCAATCTGCATCATGAACCACCCGATTCCCAACACCAAGGACTCTCTGTCCTGTCAAGTCATCATTCCACAGGGCCAGGTTGGCCGCAAGTCAGGTCATTGTCAATTTCTATCTTCCTTTTTCTTTTTCTCTCCAGTCTCCTGAAGATTTAGAAATATAGAATGAGGTGTATATACATTTTCTTTCTCCATCTTTCATAGATATCTACGTTTGCTGTGTGAGTTCAACCCATATGGTGACATCTAAGGGTTACTACACTGCCCTTGTGGCGACCACGGTTGAGACCGGTAATCCCGAGGCTGAACTCAAGCCTGGCCTTGACCTTCTTGGCTCAATTGAAGAGAAGTTTGTCGCGGTCAATGACCTTTACGAACCGCTGGATGACGGCCGAGAGAATCAGGTTTGGTTTTATTTTTCTTTGAAGAAAAAGCGGTGTGTAATTTTGTGTTTCTTTTGCGTTAGGTGTTTATATCCAAGAATTACGATGCGACCACTCATTTCGAGACGACATGCAACGATGTGCTAGACATTTTTGCAAGAGCCACAGGAGGTCCGTTTGACTTCTCCAAAGTACAACACTTGAATCTGGACGAATAGTTTAAATTCTGATTGTCTTAACAAATTTTAAAACAATTTAAAAACTTATTCACTTCTCTCTCTCTCTTTGTATGTGTCCCCAAAAAAAAATTTGTTTCTCTTCTCCCGAGTTTCTCAGCAAAAAAAAAACTTTATTAGAAAAAAATGCAGTTTTTTTCATCAATTTGTTTTTGATTAAATTTCTGTGTCTCGCTTTTCTGATGATAAATAACCATTCGTGTTGTGTTGTATCGATGTGTGAGCTGAAATACATAAATATATATATATATACAGACAATGAATAATTCTGTACTAGGGGTCGACCTATGTTAATTAAGCGGTGATTTGGATATATAATTTTATATTTTTCCGTTTGCTCATCAATCATGAATGAAGAAATATTTCTAGTCATTTGTGACACCTTTGGCCAGCCATCATTCCTGCGTTCTTTGAATGAAGAAAGGAAATGAAAACTCAGCATGTGGCGTGTTTATTTTGCTTCCTCTTTTCTTCGGTGCTTCTCTCTCGGCAAAGAAAAACATCTCCTTGTAATTCCAGATTTTAAGCCCATTTTTTCCCCTGACCTCTGACCCCTCCCCCCCCCCTCGCTTCTCATGTATATATTAATCATGTTCTATGTGAAATGCAAGTGAACTGAAAGCTTAAAGTGGGGTAGATGAGCATGTCTCAATAGTATCCGTAATTGTGTACTGACTGAATAAATGGTCGTTCCTGAGAAAAAAAACCCAAAAAAATCCTTTGTTATTCACTTTAATTTCATAAATTATCCACTCTATGGTGAATCTGATGGATGTTAAAAGTATCCGACAAGGAAATACAACAAATAAAATGGAAGGCACCACTTTATTCCTCCAAGAAGGAACCAAATTTGGTAGAAAAGCCAAGGCACATAATTATATGGATGAATAACCTAATTATATTAATCACCTTAATGTAATTTTTGATTAATCAAAAAGAAAAAAGAAAACTGCTTGGCATAAAAATATAGATATTTCCATGAATAACCGCTTCTTGGTTGAACATTTATTACATCAGATCGATAAAGAGGCAAAGGACTCAGTTATCAAGAGAGTTTAGAGCGTACATGCTGCTCAACTTCCATGGTGACTAGATCTTGCTACATCATACTTGTAAGAGTCTAAATAACATTTGAGTTCTTAACATACTTATAAAAGAGTAAATAACATTGAGTTCTTAACAGTTCTTAACTATAACTACATGTAAAAAACAAAGAAAAGAAAAGAAAGGCAAACCAGGCAGGCTACTAACTGCTTCTATAAACGACATTTAAAGAAAGCTCTGCTAATGTGTGTACTTGTATTTCCATTTGAGTTTGAAAACCCCATGATTTAAATGAAAATACACAATTTCCAATACTGGTATTTCAATCTCATACTTGAAGGCCAATAGCAGTATTTGAATGAGTACATTTAAAGAGAATATGCAACTAAAAACGAATCAGTGGCTATGCACGCAAAGGAGAAATCGCCAACGGAGGAGGAAGCACTGGAAGAAGGAGAGTGTAGATGCAGCAATTCAGCTATAACTCGGTCGTGGCCTCTTGGGGTCCACTAGCAGAAGTAGCAGGACGCAGGGGAACCATGGCAACACTTGTAGGGTCATCAGGGGACGATCCAGGGTCAACTTCCGCAGGGGAATCAGCCGGGGTCAAGGCCACCATGTGCTCATGAATATTGATGACAGTTTGACCAATCCCGATGACGTTTTTGATGGCAAAGACTGAGACATCTTGGCTTTTGAGATGCCAGAGAAGTATCCGAATGACGAGCATTGGCAGGTTGATGAATATCAGATACAAAGTGGTGTGCAGCAGCTTCAAGCCACGAGGGTAATTACCGCGACCGTAACGCGTCCGGCTGAGAATGACCAGAAGCAGCGTAGGCAGGAGCAGGTTGATGCAACTCACACCAAGAATCGCCCTGTGTTCGGTGAATGTTAGAAAAATTCTCGTTTCTTGAATGAAGAGCAAATTAAGGAACTGCACGGTATCCAAGATGTCGACTGCAATCCCGCCGCTGAGCGATTTAATTAACGCCTGTCGATTTGAGTCTGGCGCCGCGTCGTTATGAGAAGCCACGAGAAGTAAGTAGATGATGGCTGACAGTGAAATTGTCGTCTTCAGTAGGTTCACACCAAAGAACCCGCTTTTCTCATCCAATTTCTGCGCTATGTACTCTGGCATGCCAAAAATGATGGCAACTTTGCAGCACAGGAAGACAGCATACACGCCCCAAGCAACGTAGCCCAGGGGTAACTCACCGCCCTCCATGGGCTCTGAATCTGAGGTGCGCCGTAAGTATCGATACGAAACAATGAACGCCCAGATGAAGATCCCAACCACAATTAGATCCGGCAGTGCCCATAAGCACCAAATTAACGTGTTATGTGAGATCATGTAGTAGTCGAGAATTGCACATTGGAAGAGAAGAACTAATATGCAGATAATGCGCTCTGGGATGTTCGCCCAACGACGGAGAACAGAAGTCAGCGAGCGATCCCTTCTAACCGGCATCTTGACGCTTAGACTGAAAAAAAAGGAAGATGAAAGGAAATCAAGACATGAATTAAAAAGTTGCACACTGCTTGGAAAAAATTAGTCTTCTCTGCTAATTCTGCTTCTCTGAACACATGTACAGGCCATGTTAAGATGTCCACAAAGTTGGATTGGTGTGCCAACCGTTTGTGTTAGAGAGGAGCAGGATAACCAATTAACCATTCAGACATTAATTGTCTTAGGGTAATGGTGTTACCCTATCCTGAAGAATCAATTCCCAAATCATAATGTACTGATACGTTGTGATCATCAAAATATGCTTTTATATTGAAAGTAAAACTCCCTCGCTTGCTGTCGATCTGCTGGCACAAGACTTCTCCCAGTTCTAAGTATTCATAACCCTCCACAAGATTGAACCATACAAGACCATGAATATGTGAAACCCCTTTAACTCAAAAACGGATAACTCAAAGACCCCTCTTCAGTCGAAGTTTTTTTGAGATCAAAAAACACTTTTGCTAATTGCAATTAGCGCAACTCTGTTTACTGTTTTGGACAATCATTTACAAACAGAGTTCGACTTGCGTGCCACGCTCGCATTGTTCAGAAGTCAGTGTATGTCTTTTCATTGCGTAATCGACCGCGTCATGTCGATTAAAGCAGCCGCCAGACGATTACAGAAAGCGGTATAGCCTCAAATGTTGAATAGGCGGGAAACATCAATAATAAACAAACTCTGCCCATCAGCATAAAACCCGTTCATTCGTCACAACAAATTAGTCAGTCTGTCGACGAATCTCTACGAGACATCTCTGCAATCATGGCATGGCAATGTAATTTGAGATCAATACGCTATCATAAGGTCATCGCATAGATCATAACGTTACCAAAATGTTGAGAATGCAAAAACCCCTCTTCGTCGTAAACCCTCTTCGTCGAAGTGTTTTCGGTGGTCCCTTCAAGTTTGAGTTTCGCGTGTCCCCCAACTTCCTATACGCGCCAACTATTGCCATGGCAACACTGTCATTTTTTCCCTTAATTATCACAGATTCCGGTTTCGGTGCACCGAAACGTTAAAAATTATGCAATAATTAATTACCTTATAGCAAATTTGGCTCGCTTTTATTTTTTCTGTATTTAGTATTATAGTATAAATTTTTTGTCTATTTTATATTTAGTGTGAAACTGCGAGTGGCTCAGCTTGGGGACACGCTATGACCATTTTTTCATTGTGGGGAGATAGGACATGCTATGACTAGCTCACCCTAGCTCCCCAAGGGTAGCGGAGCAGTTCCCACACAGTGTGCACTACGCTACGGCTTGGGGAGCTAAGCTGACCCCTGCTTACTAGCTAGTAGCTGCATTCTGTAGCCATAATCTGTGGGGATGATAGCAAAATCCTAGGTGAGTAATGGGGTTTTATGGCTCCACCCAATCCGATCGGATTATACGGGCGCCAGAACAGAAGGCCCGGGACCGGGGTTTCCCCCTACTCTTATCGATAAATCCCAAGGGTTCTTTATCCTGCATACAACCATAGACAGTAGTACACAGCGCCCGGCCTTGTTACGCAGTTGGGCAGCACTGCAGAGTCACCGAAGAATTACAATTATAACGGATTACAATTATAATTCACAATCATAACGCACGTGGCCTGATCGGGTCTCGAACCCGGGACCTCGACCACCACGGTCGGCATTGGATTGTAGTCAGCGGTTTAACCCACCGAGCTATCCGGTGCCCCTTGCAAAATCCTAGGACTCCGTAGGAGCAGGAGTCTTGGATTTGAACTTGGAACGAGATTTCTGGTAAGACCTAATTCCACAAGTGCAACTGATCTGATTAATGTAGTGCATTTATGCAAACGGATATTTCAGGCACACTTGTGGGCTTAGGTAAGACCCACTGGCCACTGACTGTGACCCCAATCACCAATGGCCTATCGCAGGATGTGCGGTGTTTGCATTTATAATTTTAATTTATAACTTTAAAACATATATATTATAACTTTAAAAAAAATGTACTACCAAAACGAAATAACAGCTGTAAAACGTTCAATTGAAAAGAAACAACGAAAAAAAATAAAAATGCTTATACTGTTTTCCTTTTGATACCACTTCCGGTGGGCATTAAAACGAGGATTCAGTGATTCTGATGGATCGGATCCAACGGTTATAATTTTCACATTTATGGTTATATAGCATGGTTATTTATTTATTTATTTATTACTTCAAACTTATGAATCGCGAAATTCAGAAAGAAATAAACTGTTCAAACGCGATGTACAATTCGACAGGTAGCCAATGCAGTTGGAAAAGAATTGGCGTGATGTGATCAGTTCTCTTCGCTCTCACGACAACACGAGCATTAGCTGACATACTACAGCGAGCCCAATGGGTCTCGCTGTACGGTAAACGCATTAAACTCCAGTTCGCGAACCACGATTTCTAAAATTCCACGCTAGTAATTATATTTATGAAGGCACCAGCGTCTGCAGAGCCATACCAGGTAGACGCTGGTACTAAATTTTGTTCGAAGCCAGTACCATAAACCTACTTAAAATGGATCCGCAACGAAAAAAAGTGACATTACAGGTTTCTCTCCGCTTTCCGATTGTTGTGTCACATGACCTGCTCTCCACGTGTTATAAATAAACCAGAGCACTGCGCCTGCGTAGTGCGAAGTAAACATACACGCATGCGCATACAATTTTTCCGCGCTAAGCAGTTCAACATGCGGCCTATCTTCCCTTGCAGTTGTGCACGTAATTTATACCGAGTCTTCACAAAGGAATACGTATTAATTATTAATGCGCAATATTTTGTGCATCACCAATCAGTATATGGACAATTTTATTAATTTTCATTCGAAAATCGTGAGAGAAGTTTGAGCGGGAAAGTGAAGCATGTGCGCTTGTTTACAATGCAGTGCGCATGCGCTGAGTGACGTCACTCGCAAAATGGCGTTTGTTTACTTCTTCACGAAGTGATATTTTGTTGCGGGTTTTAATTAATATAAGTTCGACATGATGGTACTGGCTCATATTGTTTTTTCTTGGAGCATAAATATACCAGCTAACGTCTGGAGGGCTTAAACACAAGGATTTGTCGAATAATATGTCTATATTTATCATACAATCGGCTGAGTGTGGAGCCTCGCTGCCAGTATACGCAAAAAGAAGCGGTTTACCGTCGGGCGAGGATAC
>KB292267.1:0-11551 GCA_000328365.1 Capitella teleta
TTCATCAAAAGCTACACGCAATAATGAACCAAGGACGAGTCCCGATCTTGTAGTGATACCAGGGAGGCTGCTTGATGGAGAATGTGTGGTCGCGTCTGACTGATTGTTGAGGTCAGGGCTGGTGGCTGGCGACAGATTCTCGTTGGACACGTCAGGGGAAACGGTGGTACGAGCAGACGGTCTCTCAGCTGCTGACGAGGCCATTCGTCGCGGGCGGATGTCGTGCTGATTACGTCTTACTAATCGATCGCTGTTGTCTTCGTTCACCCACCAGGAGCGTGGAGAGTCATCAGGACGCATTACTGTCCCTTGGTGCCATTTTCTGGTGCCATACTGGTTGATCAGTAGCAAGTGACGTCTGCTTTGTAGGTTGCTTCAGATGGGCAGCTCTCTTCTCACTGAGGAGGGTCTTCTGCTCAGTGTTGAGGGTAGAGTGGGAACGTAGTGGGCCGAGACGGGAATTTATCCTTCTTCCGAACATCAATTGAGCTGGTCCTGGTAGAGTGTCCGTGATGGGCGTGTCATGATAGGCAATCAGACCGAGAGTGAAGTCTGCTTCGTTCTTGCATTTGTCCATGAGCTGGCCCACTGTTCGGTTGGCTCTCTCTACCCGACCGTTACTCTCATGGTAGTGCGGACTGCTGGTGATGTGCTCCATCTCCATCAGCTTGCAGAAGTCGGCAAAGGCTCCAGAAGAGAAACACGGTCCGTTGTCGGTTAGCAGACTCTCAGCCAACCCAAATTTCTGGAAGTTTTTCTCGAGTACTGCAATGACAGCAGTAGTTGTTTGTGAAGACACCCTGTTACAAACTCACTACCACCTGTAACTGATTAAGCAAATTAAGCAATTTACTTACTTGTTTTGTTTTCCTGTGCTAACTCGTAGCACCTTTTTAATCTCTTGTTTTTACACGCAGCTTCGTGTAAACGAAGCCGCGAGGCCGATTTAAAACTCTCCTCACAAACTCTGCAAAGAAAGAGTTGTGCCTCTGCCATTTTGTGTAATGAATTTCTTTTCTAAAGTATCCTGTTCTTGCATGCTGGAAGTTTCTAATTTTACACATTGCGCTATTTTTCCTTATGATTGTACTCTATGATCTTACGTTATGATTCTGCTTACTACGATGCGTTGTGACAAGGCATCGCAAGCTGATGGCCTTGGCTCTAAGCCAAGTGGGAATAAATGTTCGCTGACGAGTTGCCAAATTCTGAATTATTGGCGCATTGCCAAGACCTTGGAACAAATGTTCCTCCAATGGCGTGTTAGGAATCTCTCCTGGTTCTTAAATGTATTCTGGAACAAATGTTCCACCAATGAATGGGCTAAGGCAATGGTTGCTGGCTTTCACTTGCTAAATTTAATTCATGAACATTTGCTCCTCCAATCAGTTTGCGTTGTTTCTGTATAATTTGCATGCTTAAACCCACTCAGATGTATAAAAGCCTTCATGTTCTTTGCTTCCTTACTTCTTGATCTTCTTGATACATCTTGTACTTCTTGGTACCTCGTGAAACCTCTTGTATCATCTCGTTCACCCTTTTGCTTGGAGTCAGATTAAACTCAATTATCAAGAAGTCCGGCTTGCTGAGTCTTTGATCGACTGTAAGTCGTAAGAACACGCACAACCCTGTTGCAGACCCAGTGCGCCTGTAACACTCTTCCCAGGCAAAGATCGTCCTCAAAGGATATTTCACAGCTTGTTAGGGCGAATTCATCGTCATCTTGGCTTTCAATGAGGTCAATTACACTATTCAGGTCTATTTTCGATTGTTTGGAGTCGAATAATAGAGAACAGCCGGCCTTTAAATTTCTCTTTTCAGTGGAGTCAACGAGCGGAAAATAACAATAGCAGAATACCCGAAGTTATTAACACTTGACCAGCCACTTAGCGTGCGTTGCGTAACTGTTTATGCTGGCGCCTATGCAAGCAGCGCGTCCATCTTAATAGAGAGTCTTTGGTCGATAAGTTTGGGATCCCACCAAGCACCCTGTCAACTTGGATCAAAAATTCTGAGAAGATTCAAGCGCATTATAGAGAAAGTGGAGGTGACAGGAAGCGAGCAAGGTTGTGTTAATACTCGGACGTGGAAGAGGCGTTGATGCTGTGGTTCAAGGTGGCAAGAACAAAGAATATCCCCCTTTCTGGGCCGATTTTGTATATTTTGTTGTAAACAACACAAACAAATAGTTTTCTTTCTTTATTTTTGATGTGTTGGTAGCTTTGTGTTGAAGGGTAGTGCATTACACTATCATAATGTAATTTGAGATCAATACGCTATCATAACATCATCTCATAGATCATAACGTTACCAAAATGTTGAGAATTCGAAAACCCCGATTCGTCGAAAACCCTCTTCGTCGAAGTGTTTTCGCTGGTCCCTTCAAATTCGAGTTAGCGGGGTTTCACTGTACGAATTTCCTGCTCAGGCAGAATAGCTTGAAACGATATGAGTGCGAGATTTCTTTTTTTTGAAAACTGCTGGAAGATCTGCTCACTCGACGGCTCCCATTGTTAACAATAAAAGGGCCACTTTTATGACATCACGACAATATGAAATTGAACGCTAGAAGAAAGCGAGATTTTAAACTTCTCAAATTTGATCCGTCAAGGAATTATTCCAGAGCAAGTGTAATGTCTGAAAATATGTCAGTCAAAAATGCATCCTCTATCACCTGTCAGTAGCTTAAAACAATCAGAGGTCCTCTTTAAGGGGTGAGATGCCCCACGACTGGTTCCAGAAGAAGTAAGTGAGAATTATCGGTTAAATTACAGTCTCTTTGGCTCCCTGGGCGAAATATAGAAGTGTAGAGTGCTCTGGATCTAAAAGACTTAAGATAATGATTCATGCATGAATGAGTGAGAAATATAGTGAATTTTCTTACTCAGATGATAGGGAGCCTCCAGGTTGCAGATTAAAATCGCGAGAAATGAGAAATTATTTTAAAAAGTCAGCATTTCTTCTTTTCCTCGCCTCATTAAATATGTAAGACAGCAGATATCATGTTAATAAATTAGTTATAACCAGCTTTGTAAATTAAGGGTGGAATTGATTCCAACATTAATTTATGCTTCTTTATGTTGACACCAGAATCCAAATGCTCAGTCTTCTAGATCCAAAGCACTGCCTTATTAACAATTTTGCCCAGAGAACCAATGAGACCAAATTGTATCCAAGCATTTGAGTTTAGATACCAGCAGGTATATTCAAAGAACATCAACGATTCAGATGCCCCAAGACAGTCAAATGTTGAATGCAGGCGAATTTATACTGCCTAGTACTTGGGGCATGTAAGAATTTGTGATGGGCGGAGCTTTGGCTGCGGACTTTGGAGTTCAGCCTTCTATGAATACACCCAGACCCGTTAATCTGCCACCATGTAATTCGCTCTTTTTGTAATCCACCTTAAAATCCCAGAGATGAATCGTTTGTAATGTTAGTTTTGTCATGTAATCCGTCCTTTTTGTTAATCTGCCTCCAACCATGATTCCCAGGAACAAATCAACACTCTACCATAATAAATTACATATGTAATCCGCCCTTCAAAATATTGTAGTGTAAATAAACATAAGACATGACACGTCAATTGTCAACGATTTCTTTCAAGTCAGGTCAATTAAACAACTAATGGCGCCCCTCCATTTAATAAGTTAAATAAACAACGGAATCAAATGCGGGTATTGTCGCACGGATCAATTCCTTAATGTCTACATGGCAGGCTTACTTTCATTTTTAATGGATTGCTCAGTTAAGCAATGTTCAGGAGCAAAACAAATAGTGGGAATTGAGAGAGGAGATCATGGAATCGAGTGGAAAAGCAAGTGAAATTAAAATTAGGAGAGTTGGAGCTGATCCACGTACACATGCATAAAATGAGAGCCCACAACAACCATCCTTCAGTTATTGTATCTACAGTGGAATCTTGATAAAACGACAGTATATGTCACAGCCAATTTTGTGTCATACGTGGGCATTGGTTCTTCAAAGCTCTGACAGAGGATCACAGTTTACATCGCGACTTTGGCAAGCAATGGCATCTGGTCTTGGTTTAAAGATACATCACACAAACTGCATACCATCCTCAGAGTAATGGAATGATGGATCATTTCCACAGGTCTCTGAAAGCATCTCTCTGTGCTTGTCTCCAGAACCAAGACTGGATAAAGCAACTCCCCAGGGTGCTCTTAGAACTTTGTACAGCACGGTCAGCACCTAAGGAGGATCTCAACACATCTCCAGCTAAATTGATGTACAGCACACCTCTACAATTTCCTGGAGAGTTCGTCTCTGGTGATATGCCATCGCAAAAGCCCACACTTCCACCCGCAGTGTCTCCATCAAGACACGACCATCCTTGCTCCACTGATATGGTGCCTCTTCTTTGCAGCAAGTACTTTTTGTACGGGTCAGTGGACAATGTACTCCACTTCAAAGGCCGTACATGGGCCCCTTTTGTGTCTTGAAACCTGGCCCAAAGCATTTTAAAGTGCAGAAAATGATACAAGTGTGGCAGTTTAATTAGCGGATTAACCAAAACGGTCGGCGATAACAAAAGTAAAATGGCACAAACGGGCTCATATGTGGCACGAATGGGCACATATGTGGTGATTTTTCAAGTGTTTACATAAGGGATTAGGAGATTGGGCCTCACATGTGGCGATAAATGGTTCCTTTGAAGTCATTAGGTGATTGTTTACTCAAGAGATAAAACCATGAATGCATGTCTGAATGACAGAAATTAACACATATCCTGCACTCAGATGGCAACTTTCTATTGTTTGTTTAGGGGATTACTACACCAGATTAGAAAATATTATAAAATCAAAATCGCTATTTTTCATACAATTTTATTTTATTAACGGCAGATGAAAGGAAATGACCTAACATAGGAGCAAATTAAACAATAACATGTGTCATGTCAAAAGGTCCTCGCTTGTGGAACCTTGTGAGTCTATGGACTTGGTAGAACGCTGTTTCTCCGACTGCAATGTCCCACTTCATCAAGACTGGTTGAGGATGAATTGACTTTTTTTGCAGATAGCGACTGGAAGAACAAAAGCATAATAATTACCATAGCTAGGAAGTACTAACTTGGATTATCCATACACAAATATTTATACGAAGGAATTGAAAACATATCAGTTTCAAACATATTGAAAATAATTCCAAATACTTACTGCATGCTGTTGTTGAACCCCAAGGAGTTGAACCCTAATTGTGCCGACACGATCATCAGCTCCAGCAGGCTGTTGCAGACAGTCTTGTTTGTGTTCGATCCACCACAGCTGAGCCTGGTTATCTAGAAAAAATAAATATATATATCAGTAACTCAGCAGTATTAAAACACAACACAATTGAATGCAGAGTTTAGTATTAAAGCAAATGGATTATCTTATAATTGAATAATCAACAATCTCAATTCGACGAAGATTCAGGATCTAATAAGAAGAGCTATCAAAACGAGATTTCATACATTACCACTGGAGCAATTACAGTGGAATCTGTGGTATACCGAGCTGCAAAAATATGGCATCTGAACATCCTGAACATTAAGCAATCGACTCTTAAGCCATAACGAATAGAACCCCTCCTCCTAAATTTAGGCGTTGGTATAATCATGCAAAGCTGATCATTTAAGTGTAAGAATGAATCGAATACAATTGATAACTGATGAGCAAAATCATAATTCACGCAGTATATCTCTTTGAAGTCATAACAACAAGCGCACCTTAACTTTTCAGTTTCATGCACGGCATTATCACCCAATCTACCCTGATAATTGAATATTATCAAAAGCTCAATATAGTATGATGCATGTGAGCCGCTTATAGATCGCACATCAAAGCATATACATGTATGTACATATGCATGCACATGCATGCCTACACAATAGCAATACACAATGAATGCAGAATAATTACATAATCGACAATTGCGTGCGCTATCAGCGACAGGCGCCGACCGCGTGTTGCTGCTTCATGGGCTCCAACTTACTTCGTTTTTTTATAAATGATGCCACTTTAATTAGCAATTAAGAGTACAACACCACAGTATATGATATACATGTGTATACATGATGAACGATGCAATCGTATAAAGAATAGCTTACCGGTAAAAAGTGATGAAGGCAGCTGAAGAATCATTGAAGATGCATGTATTAGTAGTTGAAACTTGAAATGCGTGGATATAATTTTGCATGTCTGCTCCCAACGGACGCTAAGAACAGAATTCAAATAAGTAATCATGAATATTCAGGCTTCATGCATACATTATAACGTTTGGCCTTTAATTGCCAGTGCCCATGTGGCTGGGCTGGAACAAACACATACTATTTGCATTTGCTCAGCGGCTTAATTGGTTGGCAATTTTGTCACTACACGTACTAGTCTTTCTCATCATTCCAATTGACAACACTTTGAGATAGCCCCTTTGATGTCGCATGAAGCTGCTTCTGACTTTCGGCGCCACAAGTACTCCTTATCTTTGCTAATACATGAACGTGATAATGACCACGGGTGCATTTCTTACATCATCGATGCGTCTTTTGTCAAGTGTTCCATGGGATAAAAGAAAGCAAGCTTATTAGCAACTGAAGCTAAGTTGACGCCGGCTCAACCGCTTGACTTTATAACTGTTAATCTCATCCTTTGATTTGCAAATTAGTTATCGTGCGGTAATAGTTATGCCAACACAATGTCACATTTGTAACCCAATGTATAATATGCTGGTAGTACTAGCTGGTAGCTGAGATGAAAGTAAGATTTTCTCAGCTTCTTGCTTGCGAGGGTGCAGTTTTCATGAAACCATGTGTTGTTCAGAGCTATATTTCAGTACATTTAATTGCATTGTGATAATGAATCTTACATCGATTAATTTACATATCCTAAAGTGTAAAATATATAGCTATGCTTTCCTTCATATATAAATTACAGAGCGGTGGCCTTTTGAGTAAAATATACGTGGTGGTGACTGGTATTGGCCTAAAACTGCTTTGGTGGTAAATGTGTTGAAGTCTTGCCACGTGTGCCTATCTGCACTAATTTAGATAAATTATGGAAATGCATGCATGCACGTTGTGAAGTACAGGCAAACAGCCGAGCCACATATCACCATGAACGACGATTAGGAAATTAGAAACCCATGACGTAGCGACATGTGGTAGACCCAGGAGCCGCTGTCGATATGTACTAACCGCCGCCAATTGGCCGTTTAGCCAGCTGCTGCCGATCGGTGCCGTCAACCAGCCACTATCAGCCGATCACAGTCATCAGCGGCTCTCCATTCAATCCTAATATTTTACATTCACTGATTCAGTATTATAACAACTTATCATTTGTACAAGTCTTTATTGTGTTTATGGTATTGTTTATAGACTTACTGTCTGAGGTATCTGTGGTAGTAGATTTTATTAAGTTAAATACATTAAAATTAATTTAAAAATTTATACTATACTGTATACATATATGAGGGATGTCCCAAAATATATTAGACTGACATAGTGTAAGGAATTATCGGATATCTTACACTTTAATGAAGGAACATCAGGGGAGGTCAGTTGGCAACAACAATGCGTAATGCCAACAAAAGCAATCGTCGTTACACGTGTCACCCATAGCAGTATGGCCTTCGGCCGCTGGCAGCGTCCCTGCGTTGACCAGCTAATCAATAAGTGGGGAAAACACTTGGATCCTTTTGATTGACTTCAATTTGATGAATGCTTGCCAAAACACTCTCAATAATGACTTGAGCTCAGCTTCGAACTGCACGTCATGTTGGACACCTCGATTCCAGCAGCAATCAGTCGAAGGTGCATCACATTCTGTTCACCTGGTTGTAGACTTAGGTTGAAAAAAATCAGCAGGAATAGCTAACTCACAATATGGATAGGCAGCCATGTCCATTTTCATGTTGGCCATCTCTTCAGGTGTGAACAGCTGGCTGGCTGTGTCAAAGTGTTTTCGAAGTCCCCGAGACATATTTTTGATCTGTAGCTCGAAGTCGAAAAATTTGATGAGCATATGCTGGCGCCCGTATCACCCAAATGGGTTGGGTGGAGCCGTAAAACCCCAATCACTCACTCGATGAGCATATTTTTCAGTTTGGTAACTTCAAAGAGAGAGAGAGAGAGAGATAGTCAGTTGTTTACAAAGCATCAAAACATCCCCACCCCCACAAAGTAGTCGGCAGCCTTTATCTCTCCTCTGTTTACGCTGCAACCAGAGCTTTGATTGGCTGACTCCAAAGATCAACAGATCGTGGATCTCAACTAAGCTATAAGGCACTGTTGTTGGTGTATTTGTGATAATCTTAAATGAATGACCGACAAAAGACTGTGACCAGAGCTTAGCTGACTCCTAAAATCAATAGACTGTGGATTTTGACTAAGGCATCATTGTTGTTGAGCTTTTGATAATCTTTAATGAATTGCCGACAAAAGACAGCGCGCATTCGAAGCTAGAGTTAATTAAAGTAATCCAGCCTTAGATCTACACGTTGATAAATATTTGTTAATTGAAAGTTTCAGTCTCAATTTCTCCTAATCATTTCTTTGGTCTAGATTTCTCGTAAGTCATGAGATCACCGTTCATAGTTTATGAGTTCATAACGCATGCAATTAATCATAACGTCAGAGCACGGTTTGGAATCATAACGGTCATATCATAATGGCCTTGATCTGTCCCTCAAAGTATCCTTGAGTCGAAGTATTTGAGCTAACCCCACGAACTTCGACGCATCGAGGTTTTACTGTATTAATATAATAGGCTTCTTAATAGTAGTAATAATAATGAAAATATTTTATGTTGCTCAAGTTTTAAAATATGCAAATGTGTTCCCAAGCGAGTTTAAAACAGCATGCATGCAGGTGAAAAGATATACTATACTCAAGTATCCAACTGACAACACAGTGAGTGCACTAAGTTCATCTTCATCATTCATGACTTACATCAAAACATCATTTAACATGAGCCCTTCAGATTATTTTGTTCAGATTAAGTATAATTGAGGGAAATTACACTGTAACAAAGACTTATCTGAATTGCTGGGCTATCAGTCATAGCAAGCAGTTCGATCCATCTGCACTGAAGGCCATTCCTATCTTCAGTGTGTCACACTGACCCGTGCTGACAGTGACAGTTTCTTCCATAATGAGAATCCATGTTTTTGATTTTAAGTCCTTGTGGCTTGTGACAAGAACCTGAGTGTTGTCACCATCGGGGGCCTTAGAAGTTCCAAATCACAGTCACAATCGTCATCCGAATCCGATTCCTTGTCGTCATTTTTATTAATCCAGTATTCGTCCATCAAATCATACACTTTTTGGTGATTTTCAGTTGAAGAATTGAAAACCCTGCGAGTTTGTCTTGCATCTCGAGAGAAATGGGTCGAGTCATGGGTTCACGACCCTGGGCTCAACCAACCAATCAGTGAGCGAGCTGGTTCATTTACATATATTATATGTCAAACTACTGATCATAGTCATGACATACTAGTAGTGGTTCTATTTTAAGCTTTCTGCTTCTTTCATTTTATTTAATACGTGACGTCGGACTGCATTATAAGAGAGTTCCCTTGCAGATCTTCTTGTTGATACAGTCAGACCCCGTTAATCCGCTGTCATGTAATCCGCCCTTTTCGTAATCCGCCATAAAATCTCAGGGACAAATCGTTTGCAATGTTAATTGTGTCATGTAATCCGTCCTTTTCGTTAATCCGACTCCAACCACGATTCTAGGGAACGAATCTACACTTTACCATTGTAAATAACACATGTAATCCGCCCCCTCAAATCGCGTGTTGAAAACAAACATCAGCCAAGACACATCAATTTCCGGCGATTTCTTTGAAGTCGGGTCAGTTTAACAACAAATGGCGCCTCCCCGTTTGTTTAACGTTTAATAAGTTAATTAAACAAAGCGAATCAGTTGTAGGCAAAAATTCTTACAGTCTTACATTTAATTGGTCGCTGGGTTAAGCGATGTTCAGGTGCGGAACGAACGGGATGACGAAGTTGTGAGTGGAGATCAATCGAGGGGAGAAGTGAGTGGATCTGAGTTCGTGAAGGAATTCGTGAAGGAAGTCTTGGCAGGGGAAGCAAGGCAGCATTAATGTTATATTACGAGAGATTCGAGGAGTCGGAGCCAGCGCAGCAAGAAAATAGAGATGAACTACACAAATTGGGCGTGGTGGAACGGCTTATCACAAGCAGACAACCATCACTGATTTTTTCAAAAAAAAAAATTAAACATTTTATTGACCTCATGTGATCGTTTGTGAGATCCTTTTTATCTCCAGCTTCAAACCTAATGGTATATGCCACTACGTTAATGCATTACATGGGTTTTGGGGGTATTCGAATGACACACAATTTTCATCAATTTGTGGTCCGAAATGTAATCCGCCCTTTTCGTTAATCCGTCAGTTTTCTTGGGAACGGAAGAGGGCGGATTAACGGGGTCTGACTGTATAAAATATGACGAGTCTCGCCAAAAAACTATTGGCAATCCGGGCAGTCAAAAACCGTGTTAATCGGCCATTGGTTCTGACTTTTGTTCTATAATGCCTTGAGGGTGCTGTTGGAAAATATCTTATTTGAGTCAGTTAGGATGTTAATTCATGCCTAATACTTCAGGACATGGTGCATGGATGATTTATGAAGGCTCTGAGCCCAAAACATGAAAACCGCCTATAATCACCCCACATGGTGTTTTTTTATCATAGCTCGCTTTTGCAATTTGCAACTTGTGACTGGTTTTGCCGTGGACGCTCATACATGACACATCCGGAGGTTGAGCACAACACTGAATGGAATGAAATAATAATAATAATAATAATAATAATAATAATAATAATAGTTCATTTCAGACTGAAATCCATATACATGCATATGATAAATGAAATAAATAAATAAGATGGAAATATAAATAAATAAAAATAAATAAGCAATGCATCACATCAATTCATAAATAAAGCAGACTTCCAATGATGCCACAAAGATGAATTAAAGACCGTACACGATAAAATTGTACAATTAAGATTATTGCATGAGTTTAAAATTCGCTTCTGGAAGTTAAAAATAGCATGTCTAAGAATTTCATTAAGAAATTTAACATGGTTAAATGCAAACATTCCACTGGCACCACAAAACCGAGGGTAAAACATGAAGCAACGAAATGAGTTGTTAAAAGCAATCATTAATTTCCTCATGGCCGATTTCTTAAAAATAGACCAACAGTGGCCAGAATAAATGTTACCACAGAAGGTTGTAAAAAGTGAGCACTTAACAGCTGGAGTGCATGCACTAAAATAATTATATGGATAAATAATTTCTCCGTACATAAAAAAACCTTAACTGCCTTGCGAGGTCAGTATTGTCCGAACAGTCATTTGAAATAAAAACTCCCAGGTATTTACATGACGGTGTAACACTTAAAACATTACCACCGAGGGAAACTTTACAATGCCTCTTAAATGTGGAGGTTCGAGGTTTAAAAAGCATGCATACAGTTTTCTTAGGATTAAAAGTAATGTCATGNGATATGCTATAATTATA
>KB292267.1:27074-38212 GCA_000328365.1 Capitella teleta
AAAACGCGTGCTCATTAGAACACACAACAGAGGAGTTCCTTTGTTCTCCCCTGAGGAAATGTGTGCTGTGTTTGATGGAGGAACCACTTGAATACCCGTCAAAACCACGGTGCTCACCATACTTCTGCTGTGTGATCCAAGCCTCCGATAAGCATGTTTCACCTTATGCTGTCCGTGACACGTTGTCATATACACGTTGAACATATTCCATACAAAATGTAACTTTATTTAATGCTTACGGAGAGATTCACTGATGATGCAACAAGAGGTTTTCATTTTTTACATGTTTCGTGCTGGTGTGAGCTAGAGGGGGCTTGTTCGACTTCCGCAGTAAATCTGTGTATTCAAACAGTGCAGCTGGTTGAGGGTTCAGCTCGTACGACATGGCATTTCTCGAGTGTGAGTCCAGCGGTGAGGTCGTTGACCGAAGGTGATTATAGCATACTTTGTATTTATGATGTCTGGCAGCGAAATATGCCAACGTATGGCTGAGTGATGAGAAGGTGCAGCTATGACCTCCTGTGTAGAGGTCAATCATGGGAAGAGAAATATTTTCGGTTGCCCATGGTAACCCCCTTTCTGGTTGATGATCCTGTGTATTATCCCCTGTCACCCTGGAATTTATTATGGGAGATGTACAAGTGCCTTCCCGGGGACATCAATGGCCTTTTCTGATCTGCTTTATGTAAAAGTTACCAGGTCCTTAATTAAACTTTAAATTGCTTATGCAATCAGCCAGCGCTATTATTAATACATACAGTATAATCTCGTTATGTCGAATTTCAAGGGGCCGTCGAAATCACTTTGAGACTTAAAGTTATAGAGCCTTCGAGATATAGTACTGTTATATATGTAGTAACATGGATCAAGAATGGGGAAAAAAAGGAGTCGAGTTGAGTTTTCTCTTCGTAGCCGCGATGACGAGAATACATGCGGAGACTAAATGATGACATAACACTGAGCCCACCTCCCCCCGCTCATTAATATACCAAGTATCCACCCCTTTTAAGTCTTGGGTGCCTATCATGTTTTCTCTGATATTGCCAATTTAAAAAGATCACAAACTCTTTGCAGATTTCTGTAATCGTTGCATGTCTTTAAACAATGCCGACCACACAGGAACGCATCGAATGAGGCTGTGCATCTATGTTTTCACACCTATCGTAAGCATGAATAGGATTCGGGAGTTTCTACGAGAAACGCTCACTGTCAACTTCGAAAAAGGTGTGAATGACGCCGATTAGTCGAGTTGAGTCCAAGTCGAGTTGAGACAGCTTTATCCAATCACAGGCAAAGTTTCTCTAGCATTAACTATGCATGAACATTTGGCATGTTTGAGTTAACTTTGACATACAGGTATCTAAAGTTACCCACGGGGACGGAAAATGAGTTCAAGATATAGAGCTTTTCCAGTTATGGGAATTCGACATATCGTTACAAAATTGTAACAAAATGTACGGGTGTAGGGAGGGACTCGGGGGGGGGGGGGATTCGAAATGGCTTCGAGTTATAGAGCAATTCGAGTTATGGGAGTGCGACATATCGAGAATATACTATACATAAATATGTACATGGACACATTCATCCTTGTCTCGACCTTTGTTATACATATATATACTTTGGGATATGTTAAGTATGTATTAATCCAGCGGAATGGAACCCCTGTGTCATTGGCTTAGTAGGCCAGTAGTAGTATCGACAATCCAGTATCAGAAGGCACATTTCAGTCAATACTTCTCGAAGTGATGCTATCATTAATTGAAACTACATTAATTGGGTAATTAATAGTACTACTACTCTCTTCACAAGTATTTCTCTAATAATGTGTAAGTCTCCTGTCGTGAAATGCTATAATCAAGCAAATAATTTGAGGTTTCCAGAAATATTCACACCTGCGACTAATTAGACCGAAAACTTTACAGCTATTATTATAGCTTTCTTTATTGCTATTTTTTATGTCATTTCTGATCATGCCTGATATAGATCTTCATTTTGATTACCGATTGCCTATGTTTGGACAGTAAACTCACCTTTGGTGTAATCTTGGAAACTAGCAGAAAAAAAAAAAAAAACCTTTCCCGACACCCTATTTTGGTAAACTTTTTTTCCCTTCATAAGCACCCCGAATTTTATCCAAAACCGTTCAAAAACCTCTGCAATTTTTTTTGCGTTCCACATATTTTTTTCACTGATTTCAACTTCACTAGTTTCCACTTGAGGGGAATTAAAATTCTTTCTGTTTGACAAATTTTCTTGACTTCCACTTTTTTCATTGTTTCGGCTATCAAAAAAGCCCAATTTTCGACCAAGTGCTTCAATTAATGCAGTTACAAAATGCACTGTATTAATTGAAGTGAAAACTAGTAAAGTACATCTGTAATCATCTGTGATCATCAGCAGGATTAGCTTTCCAAGAAATTTGGTTATTGCTCAACTTAATAACTAGTAATTCTGAGCAACTAAATCCTCTGCACACCAATGATAGTTAACTTATTCATATGGTCAGTGAGTGATATGGAGAGGCGAAGAGGATGAATTGATAAGTTCATGTAGAATTAAAGCCAGCTAATAATGAGAGGGGAATTATACCATGTACAAATTAAAATGTTAATCTAATCCTGAATAAATTAAATCGTTCCAGGATAACTAGATTACAGTTAGTTACCGTTAGTTATCTTTTGCAATCGGCCAGGAAAAAGAAATGCTCGTGAATATGATTCTTTAAATAGAAAAAAGAAAACAAAAAAAGAAAGAAAATTCATTTTGAACATATTTTATTCAAGATTTCCAAGAGCTAAGATAGACAACTGTTGGATCAGGAAGACCCTTGGGGAGGGGGGGGAGCTTATATTGGGGCTCAGAATCCGCTACGAAATTGTCAGATTTTCAGAAAAAAACATGTGGATATGTATAATGTATCATGAATGATATTTAAACACACTGCTACTGTGAACAACCTACACCCATCAACAAGACATTATGTGAAAGCATTTCAAGCAGCCAGTTAAAATAAAAACCTCACAGTAATAATCTCCAGTCTGGCTGTTTTCCAATGAACTAAGATCAATCATTCCATAGGAATCCATAAAAAAAAAATACACCCAAGAAAAGCGACAAGCAAAACATTTCCGATTAAAAGCTATTACATTAAAAAAAAAAAAAAAATTCAAATTTGTGACGGCCACATATTAAGGATTAACAATTAACACTGGCAGCGCTTACATGCAATTAGCCATGCTATGAATTGGTTGAATTAGAGACAATGCACATGAATTATAGCAATTAAGATTGTGATATAAACTACAATTGTACACCACACACACAACATAATCTGCAGTAGAGTCCTGTTTCCTGAAACATTCAATACGCTAAACGTTCTAAAACATTGTATTGCATTCTCATCAAGACGAAGAAGAAGAAAACGAGGGAGAATCCTCACAACTGTCTGAACACCAGGGAGGGCGCTCCAAGCAAAACCAACGTCGCTTGCGTAGATTTTTCAAGATCGGAGATCAGCTTTTTGAATGTCGTGAATGCAGTGAGTCCCTTCAGAAACTCCACGCTTCGAGACCCTTAATCACAAAATCTTCCGTTTCGGACAAGATATCGTTGCTGTAAGTTTTACAACTCTGTGATCGTCCGTGATAGAGATCCCCATCCAACCATAAGCCAAACGAACCCCTTTTAAAAAGAAAAATGAAATCATTTTGCAGGTAAGAAAAAATGGTTCAACTCACTCTCCTGCACCTACAGACATGCTCTCTGTATTTCCCTTCAAAAAGTAATTGTTATGCCCAGTCCATGGGAATTTCTGTAAAAACAAAATGACAATATATAATCATCTCAAGATTAACATAATTAAAAACTTACTTTGAAATCTGGGAAAAATGTGAACAGAAATGATTCTCCATTTCCATAGAAATGGTCGCTAATTTTCAGAGCGCACGGAACAATTCCGCCGAAAACATGGTCACGAGTATCTTTGATGACCAGCAGAATAGGGCTGTCAATATCGTTCATGTTGCGGTACAGCGTCTTCAGGCTGAAACCATGACGATCCGAACTGTAAACCAGATTCCATGGATATCCCTCTGCTCTGGCTGGCAGATGGAAACACAGCTGAAAATATATCCACATAAAATGAGCTCACTTTTGCTTACAATCGCAATGAGCTCAATTGGGGCAAATTTAATTACAGCAACATTAAGCACCCAGTGTTCAAATACATTTCAGCTAGTATTTTAATTAGGAAGAAATCAAATAAATCGCCTCACTCGACGAATGTGTTCCTCGTCCATAATGTTACTGGACTCTGATAACTCAGGTAACGGCAGATTCTCCAGCTCAGCAGCTGAGATGCGACGCCTGGCTTCCTCAATGTTCACGATCTCCCAATCCTTGGTCATCTGACGTACCATCTTGCCACGACTGTCCAGGAAGTGGTCCTCAACCACATCCATGCCGTCGTCCTCTTCGTTGTCACTGGTGTCATCCAGGACAACAAATCCCCTCTCACGTGGGTCAATGTCCTCTTCAACGCCGTAGATATTTGGAGACCACTGGATGAAGAACGCGTACAGCTGATCAACTCTGAAAAATAAAGAAAATATAAATTTCCTCTCTTTCTCTTTCTTATGTGCTCACTTTTCTCTTGGGATTGAGAACCAGTATTCCGGTTTGCGCTTATTCTTGAGATACGCCTCAATAGGGCAGGTCTTGGAGATGCGCTTGTTGGTTGGGATGCCAACCTTCAAGCACAGGTAGAGGGGAGGGTCATCGTAGAGACGGGCTGGTCGCGGGAGGATCTCTGTTGAGGAGACATTGGAAATCAAGAACAGTTTTAAAAATGTGTGCTTCATAGTACACTGTAACAACAGAGCTAAAATAGACACTAACTAAAACATTCAATACCGTAATGACCGTGCTTTTTTTATTTCTTCCAATTCTCTGAATCTGGTTCTAAATCTCTAAATCTGAGAGCTAGAAATTGCGTGATTTCCAAACATCAAATCACTCTCAAAAGGACAGCAAGCGAAAGGTGCTGCTATCATCATATTGTACACAACGAACCGTAATGGGGCAGAGCATTGCATTAGATTCAAACTTCTTTTTAAATTAGCAATTATTTATTATAGAACTACAGTGAAAGCTCTGCATAGGTATCAAACTGGATAAAATTAAAACACACATTATGTACATTGTACAATTCAATGAAGACATGTTTTTTTCTTGACTGAGTTCATAGAAGGATCACCAGGTGGCACCTCATCATGCGACATAATTACAATAAAATGGTCATTTAAATAAAAAAACAGTTACTGATTGAAAAACTTGCTTTTGCTGTGAGTTCATTATTCAATAGGCAAGTGGTTCAGAACGGCTTGAAATAGATTCCCTGAAAAGTGCACCGACCTCTTGACCCCTTGACCATGCCTTCCTCCACCAAAATATATATTTCCAAAAAGATTATCAACTTGCCATGTTGTAATTGAACCAACAGCAAAATTTACAGAAACATTTTTATATCAGGTGTAAGGATAGAGGATGAAGGTTGAAGAATATATCCCAATTAATTTTCACAAATAATCATGCAGGCTTTCACTGTTATAGAGCAGGTTGTATATAGACTTATCAATGAAAGTTTGATCTTAAGTAAAATAATCACGAAAGCTATGCTCAACCCTATTGAGGCAGAGTGTTAGTCAAAGACAATTAGTGGAGGGGCCATCCCGTTTACTTACTACTGGCGCCACAAGTACATTGAGAGGCTAAAAGTGGAGAAACAACAAAGAAGGAGGTGAGACACTGGTGCGAATAGAGACACAAAGAAGACAAACACGATGGTCAAGAAGAAGAAGAAGAAGAAAAAGAAATTCAGTGGACAACACGGCTTAACTGCACGTGAAGACCAAAAATATACTGACCAATCTCTGCTGAGAATTGATAAAAAATGAGCAGAATATAAAATGAATATATTTTTAACTGTTGCGAGGGGTAGAAACAGATGTGACGTTAATGAAATCTAAATAATCACTAAATCAATGCTTTGAATCAATGTTGACTCACCATCCAGCGGTTTGAACAATTCCGGTTTGTCGCCCAACTTGACAACATTCTCCACTTCTAGATCAATCAGCTTCTTCTCATCCTGGTCTCCTCCTCCTAGCACCCACGGGGTCTTGGGTGGCGTCTGTCCACTCTCCATCTCACTGACGTCCTTCACACGACCCCTCTCCTCCTGCGACCGAGTGAATAATCCACTGGAGAAATCCACAAGCTGTGCTCCAGCAAACGAGCCCATTGAGCTGATTGAGCCGATCGTGCGACTCAGGATACCCGTGGTGTGCGAGAAGTGCCGGGGGGACAGGGAAGAGGGGGAGGGGGAACGGCGTGATGGCGACAGATCACGCGGACTGCTGGAGAGGCGGCCTCTTGACGGCTCAATGTCATCATAGCTGAAGACGTTGGAGCTGTCGATCTGCAAGTGAGGAGTGGTGACCAGCATGGGAGACTTGTCTCCGCTCAGCCGCTGCGTCCGGCCCGATGCTTCCTCCGCACCGTGCCCCTCTGTGTCTTCCTTCTCCTCCCATACTGATCGCTCATCGTCCATTTCACTGTCTATGGGTTTGGAATTGTCGGAAACAGCGCCACATGAACACGTGCTCATCTGGCGGGGAATACGCTGCAACTGGTCCTTCCGGGGAGGCGAGGAGGAGGCAGCAGCCCCCTCATCCTCCTCTGCCTGATCCTCTTTAGTCTCCTCTGCTTTCTCTTCTTCCTCTTCCTCAAACTTCTCCTTCATTTCCTCTTCCTCCTCTTCCTTCTTCCTCTTCTTCTCCTCCTCCAAGAAGAGAGGACATCCCTCTGTGTGGTACACCACAGGTTTCGGCTTCACTTCATCACTGGCGGTCTGTCGACTTAGTCGCATGGCAGCAATGTCATGGTACATAGCAGCGCTAATGACTGTGTCCATGGGGGCAATCATGCCGTACTGATCAGCCCCATGCTCCATCACCAATGGGTCAGACACATTGGGGTCAAACATAAGGGCATTGGGAGTGACCAGAAGCACACCATTGACCACACCCTTCAAATGAAACAAAAATAAACACACGAGACCAGATGGAAAAGTTAGCCAACCTGTCCATCAGTGATATGCTTGACCTGGACTTTGATGAATCGTTCATAGCACTCTTCGTCCAGACGTTTCGCTTCGTCATCAGTCAGCGCTTGAGGGACCTCTGCCTTCTGTGCGCGCTCGGCGTGTCCGGGAATTCTCATCTTCAGGAGAGAGACATCCTGCAGAAATGGAAGAGAATGAGCATCGTGAAGACATGCGCAGGACATGCACAGCTAATTAGATCAAAGAGAAAGAGATTGCACACTGAGTGTCGCTTGCTAATTGCTATTACAAGATTTCCTCAAAGGTGCTTTTCCTCACATGCATCATAGCCAACATCCTACGCGTGATCCTAGAGTGCTCGCCATGGATTTACATGCAACTACTAGACACAAGTAGCCAACAAAGCTCACCTTAGCGGCATACAGAAATTGACGAAGGGAAAAATCCTGGGGGTGAAGAAAGAGTAAGGAGGAGAAGGAGGAGGAAGAGGAGAAACAGAAAGAGAAAAAGGAAACTTTGGTTGAGACACAAGAGCAGAAAGAGAAGAAGAAACAAGCAGCTTATTCGAGGAAAGAAAAAAAAAAACCTTATCCACAAAAAGAAGAGAAAGAAGTTTGGATTATTTTCTTCTTGTTATATTGGTTTAAAAAAGATTAGCAAAGAGAGACAGAAGATGACGTAACAACATCAGAATAGGGAGGAGCAGTCATGGCGGCCAAGATGCGAGTCCAAAACACATAAATCGCCACTCACAGGAAACGGAGATTTCACGTCAGTCTTGTCCGAGGAGTCAGTCGGGGGCGGGGAAACTTCCGGAATGTTGATGGTCAGGCTCTTGTCGTCCACACTGCTTGGAGTGCTCGGGGTGCTCGGAATGAAGTTCTGATCGGGAACATAGATGACCTTTAAGGGGAAGGTTGCATTAGCACAGGATTCCACTGCCAAAGGGGCTCACCTGGCCTGGGAAAACCATTTGAGTCATGAGTCTGTTGAGTTTTTTCAACTCGGAGGTTGTTGTGTCAAACTGAGCGGCAATGCTGGCAAGAGTATCACGGCTTCCAACCTATCGTGAGCACGTAATCTGATAACTGCTATCAAAGAGTGATAACCAGAAACAGACCGTATGTTCGAGGGTTCCTTTCGGCTGTGCCATTACCCGGGATCGGCGTTTGTTTTCTTTTCCGGGTTTAACTGTCGGCTCGGTCTCCGCATCTAAAATGTCAACAAAAGCAACAGAAATCAGCGATCATTGTCACACGCCGATCAAAAGCAAGAAAACACACATTTCTGAAAAATCAACTTATATTTCCTGGGATCATACAAGAGATCCCACTTCACCGTGACGCCCATGATGGTGGCCGAAGAAGACGATATGCCGCCGCCGGCTCAAGGCATCCTCTATTAAAGGGTCTCCAGCGGCTGCTCACGCATTTCGGTGTTGACCTAAACATGAATACCAAGAAGCGACGCGGAGTCATGTCCTCAGAACATGAGGTCAGAGACGGCAGCAAACATGTTTATCAGCTGACTTAGGCCGATCG
The DNA here is from genome assembly GCA_000328365.1 of Capitella teleta. Taxonomy (NCBI): domain Eukaryota; kingdom Metazoa; phylum Annelida; class Polychaeta; family Capitellidae; genus Capitella; species Capitella teleta. Next base: position 35,739 of record KB292267.1, read on the forward strand.
ATCAACAAGTACACAGAATACTGGGCCAGCGACACTCGCGCTGTACGCGGTGTCTGTGCCTGGAATGAAGGCTGCAGCCTGATCAGGGGGAGGGGCACGTGATCAATGTGTGCAGCGATTAAATCCCCATGTACATATACCTGTCCTGAGCTGAGAGCGACGCTCAGCAATTTATTACATCAATGTCCGAATGTGAAATCTATACGAACTATGGTATACACGCACATCACTAGCACATGGCCATTGTGAAATAATACGAACTGCAGGAAGACGATTGAGTTGTGATAAACGTACAATTCCAGGCACGCACAATAATTCAGAGCCAATACGCACAGCATCAGCATAAAACAAGGCCCATTACGAGCGCAATGGCCAGAGGGATCAGAGTGATTAAGTATGAATGCAAATCAAACCTTGAGTGGGCTTCGGTTCCTCGAGGCGTTCCCGCACACTGCTCGGCAGATTCTCCCAAGCAAGAGGGTTCAGTCGCCCGTTACCCGCCGCATCGCTTTCCATCGCGTGCACCGCGGGCTCGGAACGCGCGCTGGGCCTTGCGTCCAGGGCGTCTTGTCCGGCAGCTCCTGCGGCTCCTGCTCCCGCAGCGCTCGGCCCCGGGCTGTCTGCGCTTCTCCGCAGCCTGCAATGATAGCAAAATGATGTCAGATGGCGACGCCCCTATGGGTCACAAGACACGAGGGCCCTCCAGAGCCGTGCCGTAAAACGCTCTCCAGGGTACTCTCGGTATGCTCGCAAATTGTACCGCAAAATGCGAAATTTTTGGGGGGAAAATTAGCGCAAAATGAATCGTTATCTGCTGTACATGTATAGAATAAGGGCGGGGGAGGGAGTTATGTAAGAGAGAGGATCGGTGATAAACATGGGCTCGTAACTGGGGCAGGGAATCGAAGCTCTATGCATTGGAGACTAATTGAACGGCTGATCGAATCGCACTAGTTGACCCAGATACAATCATCTGCTGAAACAAACGCATATGACCGTAAAAGTGGATACAGGCATGTGGCAGAGAAACCGAAGCATGGCTTCACACGGGAAGAAGAATATTTGTTATTCTCTCAAATGTGACAGACCGTCTCCATGACGCATTGCATGCTTAAAGTGAACCTCCAACACGAAGACGCCAGCGCACCACTCACTAGCGGCACGCACTCATCTTCATATCCAGGCATCAGAGAATCCGCTGCACAGAAAATAAAGTCACTCTTTCACTCGTTCATCTCCACATACAGACGCATTAGGCAATTATTGCGTGACGTCACACTTGTGCACACGCTATTGGGGTTAAAATTGCAGAGGACGCAGGTAGAGGGCGGATCCGGTTGATCCCGACCCGAGGAGAGGAAGTGACTTGCGGCTCAATCAATAACCAATTATTAGCCGATCAAACAAAGCATTAAGAGACCGTTCTGGTGAATATTGAATTCTGCGATTTTGTTGTCGGTGAAAGAGCAGCAAATGGCGAAAGCAGATCGAGTGTCAACCTCGGTCGCCTGCTTGACATCGCACAGCGAGCAGAACGGACGGCCAAAGGAGACACGGCATGCAGATAAGCGGGCATTGTGTAACACTCAGTTGGCCGCTCCGACCGAACTGTGTCATAACTCGCAAGGGGTTCTGGGTAATCATGCAGACGACAGATCTACTCTGCTTATTATCGCTCATCTGCAACTTTTACAATGGCGTGCACTCAGCGATCGAATGAGCTGAGAAAAGAGAAATTTACAGATTTCAGGTGAGTTGAACGTTTTATGGATTTAATAACACAAGAAATTTGAATATAACAATAAGCGCTATCGATTTTATATTTCTTAAGGCGTGAAAATGGTTAGAACTAGCTAAATTCCGTCTTTAGATGTCTGAGGTGACGAATTCATGCTATGTGGGCGATAATATAGTTGATATTGATAGAAGCTGAGAGGACACCCCCTGCGACAGTGTCTCATCGAAGGAATAAGCAACCATAGAAATTTATTTAATATTCTGTTTTTGTTTTTGTTTTTCAGGCACCTGTATGACGCACTTGAATGATGACACATCTCTGGCGTGTATGGCATTACTCCCGTACGTACAGCTAGGCAAGGTCTTACGAATTTGACTCATTTCATTTATTTTGAAAGAAAATTTAATATTTCAGATTCTTCATCACTGAAATATGTATTTCCATCACTCATCAAAATGCAGAAATTAGAAATTGTACATGACGGAGAAACAACTTGTCTTCTGCGGCAAAACTGAGAATGTCTCGATCAGTGTGACTCACTCCAAATTCTTGTTACCTGCTGCTCCATTTCTTACGTACTGTTCTAGATTCCTAGAACCAAGATGCTGAGATTACAGCCATATTGGACGCCTGATCATGCAAATCTCGTTTCGGTCTCTACTGAATTCTACCTACTTGTGAAAATGTCCATCATTGATCTCTATCATAATTTCATGAAGCATAACTGGATTAGTGG
>KB292274.1:4320-35997 GCA_000328365.1 Capitella teleta
ATTATTATTATTATTATTATTATTATTATTACTATTATTATTATTATAATTATTATTATTATTATTATTATTATTATTATTATTATTATTATTATTATTATTATTATTATTATTATTATTATTATTATTATTATTATTATTATTATTATTATTATTATTATTATTATTATTATTATTATTATGGTTTGAACTATTGAGCCCAATCATACCACATTTTTCTGGCAAAATCCGGATATACATAACGCAGCTATGGTCTATAATCAGGGGATAAGGTAGGGAATTTTGCAATTATCTATTTATATCTATATCTATTTATATCTATATCTATTTATATCTATATCTATTTATATCTATATCTATTTATATCTATATCTATTTATATCTATATCTATTTATATCTATATCTATTTATATCTATATCTTTACTATATGTGGCGTAATAAATGCGTAATTAGACGTGCTATCATTTGCTGAAATTTTCAAGCCTCTATATTCAATGCATCTTGAGATAAAAAAAAGAAATGTGAGGACCAAGTTTTGAAATGAATCTCTGAGAACGAGTTTTTTTCGTATAATTCAGCAATTAATCTGATAAAACATAATAAATAAATAATATTAACATAATTATAATATAATAATATATATAATTATATAAATAAATTAATATTATACCTGCTTTAAAGCATATGCGCGAGCATCACATCTATGGAGTTTAAGTCAGAATGTTAACAATATCGGCGACTTCACCTGAGGAGCAAAACTTAATTAGCAGTTTCAGGTACTTTGAATATTGTGTTTAGCTGTTCGGTTTGTAGAAGAAACATCAAAAATATTAATTGTGTTGCGATTCTGTCCTGGTTGAACCCTGAATAAACTGGGTTAATGCGTAAACTCTATACTGGGTTAATATTCGGTGCATTTTTAGTGCATTTATTTAGTGCTACAATTCTAAAAATACGATGATTATAATTTTTCAAAGCCGAAGTCAGCAATTACGGGCCTATGGTAAGTAATTTGGATAGTGTTCCAGTATAGCTAACCATGTATTCGGAAATAAAAAGAATAACCTACTATGGTTTCTTATCCTGAAATAATAAATTATAATAATTAGGATCAGATAAATTCGCAAAAAAGTCGCATTCAGGCAACGATATAAGGATAGTTCTCTAGCGTCAACGGCGAGGGTACCCTATGTTGATCAGGGTAATGCTTCAAATAAATATGGAATCAAATTTGGTGGCACCAAAGCTGACCTGGTTTCGATAGCAACAGTGCTTGAAATTCATAGGCCCAGTGTTGAGCTTTAGCTTCAACGACTGGCGAGAAATCTGTTGATGCGAGGACGTCGAATGGTACTGTACCGCATTAAGAGTCACAAGAAAGGCGGCAGAGGCACTGAGTGATAGCAATGCTTTCTTGAATTGATACTCTGGAGGAAAAAAAAAAACGACAAAATGAAACAAGTGCGAAACACTGAAATGTATATAGTTCACCGAGAATTGCCTCCTGGTGGCGATGTTGACTAAGTAACGCGTCTATATCAGTTCTTAACATTACCCAGTATTCATCTGACCAGGGAACCAGTAAAACGAGCAACCTAGGATACTAGTGGAAATCATTGCTCAAATCATTCATTCCCAGCGATTAATCATAACGTTCTTATTGTCCATGTCATAACGCATCTCATGTGTAGCATAACGATGTAAGCGACCCATGATGACATCCACTGGAATGTTGAACATTGCCCCGGCTGATAGTGCATATGCGCTATGGGTTGCTAAGGTCATCGACCCTCACAGAGAATTTATATGAATGCTGGATCCAGGGGCGAGGTTATCCAGAGTATTCTTAGTGTGCTTGGCGTAACCCATATAGATGGGGGGGGGGGGAATTACCCAATTTCTCGTACTGCAAAGTTAAGAAATAAGGCAACAAATACACTGGTTATCAGCAGTTAGCAGGACACTACTTTAGTACTCTATATATTATTAATTACATGAATAGATGCTGTAGGCTTACTGCAGGCTTAAACGAAATTTGTATACAGGGTGATTCAAAAGTTTATTCACGAGGAATGGGATTTATTCAGTGTAGCGTAATGTGTTATAAACAAAAGTTCTTTCTTCTGAAACCGCTATATGCATGAACTATGAACATTCTTGAAGAAGCTGCATAACTACAAGCATTAAAAAAGCTTGTCAGCTGCAACTGAAATGATAGCAGCTCAGTAACATAGCATGTTTCTCAAGTATCTCGGTAAAGTGAAAGAGAAAAATTCCACTTATGAGTTGATCACCATAGTAACGCTTCCAAAACAAGGAGGAAAAAAAGCAACAGTACAAAAATCGTTTCAAACTTTGCTTTGTGTTCGTCAGCATTATGGCTGTGTTGGCTAAAGTGGTTACCATAGTAACGCTGGTCATTGTAGTGTCGGTCATTCTAGCTGTTTCGCTGATTCGGACTGAGCATCTATGGAAAAAGAAGCCGGCCCCTGTTGTTCAAACCGACTGTGGTGCGATCGAGGGTGTATACCACCAGAATGAAGACGCCTACTCCTTTCTCGTGAGTCTGTATTACATTCATTTTAATTCTATATGCTATGAACGTGATTAAGGTTTACAAGGTCATTCAAGTCAATTAATTTGCGCGCTCAAAAATTTCTTTAAAAGTTTGTTTGTTTGTTCGTTTTTTGTTTGTTTTTTTTTTGTTTTTTTTTTTTTTTTTTTTTTTTTTTTGCGGTGGACGACTTTTTTTATTTTTTTACCCGAGGGATTATATAATATAAATATATAATAAATAGTAAGTAATAATCATGGAGGAGTCATCAACGTTGCAGTTATGAGTGGCGTCTTCTGAAATGCGTTATATGTTGTTACCATGGCAACCTATGGTAACCCACGTGTATGTGTCAGAAAAAGAACAAAAATGAGTCACATGATTTCATAGACCATTGTGTTGTACATGGGAAGGTGAATCGTGTTGATATAATACATGCTATAATCACGATTTCAACCCCGTCAAGGTCCATAATGCGCAATTTTCCGCCTCAGGGAATACCATTCGCCGCCCCTCCTGTTGGGAAACTAAGATGGGAAGCTCCGGAACCGATTCCTCGCAGAAAAGACAACACGTGTTGGGCAGGGACGCTAAAGACGAAGACAGCGCCTCCTATGTGCACCCAGAAGTCACTCGCAAGAAATGTCGTCTCAGGTGTGACAAGGGCGTGGTTCCGTTGTATTATATCCCCCCACCCCCACCCCCACAGGGCAAGAGGATTGTCTTTACCTGAACGTCATGACACCCACGCTGAACACAAGTGCCGGTCGGAATGTGATGGTCTTCTTCCACGGTGGGTACCTGCAGTGGGGCATGGCTAGTTGGCCTGGGTACTCCCCGGATGTTAAACTTGCTCAAGAGTTGGGGTACGTCCAAGTCAGCGTACAATACAGGTAGAGATTATGAGGTGCTAGGTGGCGAAGTAACTCGGTTTGAATTTCAGATTGGCTGGATTCGGATACCTTGTGTTTGATGCGTTGCCTGGAACTGGTAACTATGGCATTCTGGACCAAATTGCAGCGTTGCAGTGGGTCCAGAGGAACATCGCTCAGTTTGGTGGTGACCCTAACAAGGCATGTCAATCCCGCATGTCAACACAACGGTTATAGCATATGCTTACATGGATGCAATCTACAGGTGACAATCTACGGGCAGAGTTCAGGTGGAACGGCAGTGTGGGCCCTTATGATGTCACCTCTGGCGGTTGATTTGTTCCATCGAGCATGGGCATTAAGTCCTTCTAGCATTCTCAACAAAACGCTCGCAGATGCGAAAGCAGAAAACGCTGAAATGTTTCTGGGACCAAACTCAACAATTGCGGAGAAATGTCCTAATGTCACCGAAGAATGTCTCAAATCTCTCGAGTGAGGATAATTATAACGTATTTAAACCTACATAGTACGTGATTCTCTTTTTCTTTTCTTTTTCTTTTTCTTTTTTTTTTTTTTTTTTTATTTCTTTGTGGCAGTTACAAAGACGTGGCTTCTTTGGTTTATCCAGCATGGGATATTGTTGCGGATTCGAATGACTTGCCGGAGTACGGATATTTTGAACCAGCCCTACTGGTCATTGATGGTAAGTGTGGTGAACCTGATAAAATTGACACAATGGAGCTGCTAATTCACAGATAATCTGCTTCCCATGGCTCCATTCGAAGCCTGGGATAGCAAGACTAAGCCCTACTCGGATGTCCCGGCCATATTTGGTAAAATCCCGTTTACTCAAATCATATACACTGGCATATCTGTCTGCAGCTACGACAGCCCAAGAGATGGACTTAGGGCCAGCAATAAAGGATGACCTCTTGACCTGGACTAGACAAGACTTTGAAGATTATGTCACAAAGAAATTCACTCCTTTCAATATCAGCGAAGAGGTTTTAGAAACATACAATTGGAAGAACGATGCTCAGTATATGTTTACAACAATGTCGTCTGACCTGCGGGTGAGCTGCCTTTGTGACGTCACTGTGGAAAAGGGTCGTGGTGCTCTGACGTCACCAGTCTACCGGATGGTCGTCACAGGAGGCCCATCTACGCCCATTAAGCCATACGACACGGACTGGCCTGCGAAATACGCCTTTCACGCGTGGGACATGATGGCGTTCGTCAACTACTTTGGCGATTTCCCTGACGAGACACCGGGAGCTTCCGATCTGAAGTTTAGGCAGAATTTGGTTGACGTTGTTAAGGAATTCGTGGAAACCGGTGAAATTGTCGAGTCAATTGCTTTAAGTGCAGATGTACTTAAGAATCAGACGATTCTTCTGGGGTCTGATATTACTGTTGTCAGTAGGTTCAATCAGAAACAATGCGAGATGTGGGAAAAGCATGGTATTCTTAATTATGGATGGATTAACTGAGATTTTGGTGGACAGAAGTTATCATGTCTTGTACTTAAAATAATAATCAGTTTTGTATCTGCTTGTATTTTTTATTATAAATTAACTGTTGATATTGCATGCAAAATAAAAAGATGTCATTATTATAAAGCGGTTAAGACTGAATCGGAAATTTCACCTTTTCTCTTTTTTTTCTTCGCTTTTTTTTTTTTTTTTTTTCTATTATTAGCCTAGCCAATAACACCTGAATTATACTCAGCTTTGATCTAACCCGCGAACAAGGTCAAATAAACAATTCGAACTTCGTGTCAATCTCTAATATTGCTCTTGAAATGTCGGGCTGACCTGCTGTGACATGGGAATAGTAAAGATCCACAGAAAACATGCCTGAACATAACTCCCTGTGATAACGAAAACCCCGAAGGATTTACCTTGAACCTAGTAATTAATGGGAGGAGAAGATGATAGACGGGGGGGGGTTACAATAGCTGAATCCATGTGGGACAACAATTCAGGGCTGTTGTACTACTGCATTTTGAGAGGTCTTCAACCTACGTGGAGAGTCTCGGGTCTAAGATATTCAGCCTCCAATCTCTCCTGACCTCCCCATCATGAATGTACATCAAACAAGTTCTCGTTCGTTCCTGTGCGTGAAACGGTTTCGAGAACGTTCAATATTTACCCGTCAAATCCACATCAAAGTAAATTAGTTCTCAAAACTTGAGTCAGAAGATTTCCTTACTGCGTATCACGTTTTCATCAAAGTAGATATCGCCTGGATTAGAATGTGCAATTTCAACCGAAACAAATATTAAGCAGCAAATCCCCGTGCGTTCATTTCGCCTTTATTCCATCCGCAGTCAATTGCTGTCAGATCCCATCAGTTAATTTGAAATAATCAAGAAATTAAACTTAGTACGTTGTACAGTGCATTCAACCCAAATGGCAGAATGAGCTAGGATTGTGGACGAAACCAAAACCTGAAATACTCTTCTCGATCGTGAGAATTATCGACCGTTTACTCAACTTTTTGTAGAACGGGTTTAGAACTTTCTGGAACGCTCGCTTTTTCCCGCCCCATGCATGAAGTTCTTGCAGAAATGAAAGCGCTGCCTTTTAACACAAATTCAGTTTTGAAATGTTTGGATCTTGCTTGGTAACACAAGGCACACACACAAAAAAACTATTAAAAAGACGATCACATCCAGTGCTATCAAATTTTCTAGGTGAAGCGCTTGACGTCACATGCTACATAGGATCGAATGACGTTAATAAAATTTGAGACTTACAAAGCAATTTCACGGAGGTGTGTAAACTATATTTATCTATTTGACCTATATCTTTGAATAATCATTTATATTATTTTAATGAAACATATCAATAGAATGAACATCCCGGGAATTTTTATTTGTTGATTATAAGTATCAATAATTAAATACAAAACCGATATCAAATTTTCGCGTTCCTCTTATGAATTTTGACGAATTAGTACAGAGCATCTGATATCGTCTTGTGATATTATTTCTATCTGGGAGGTTGCCTTTAATTCAGGCCAAATCCCACCTTTCCCTGCAAACGCGTTCCATTTTTAAGCGGGACATTTCCAACGAACGAACGAACTTACAATAGTTTTATTGTCTCTTTTTTAAATGAACATACGATGTTGAAACCAGGTCCATACACTGAAAAAAAAGCAATCGCTGTATTAGACGCAAGTCAACAATTGGGCCCTTTTTGAGCTCCTGACAAAGCACCTTGCCTCCTTGACTGAGAATCACGAATCATGGTGAAGCGAAAGACTGTCACCATTGCTAAACTTGAACGATATCAAATATCCAATCGTTTGATCTCAAGGTTTGCTGAATTGTCTCATAGTACAAAGACCCGATCGTCAGGTGCTTCCGAATAAACATTACCCATGCTTGATTAGCGATTATCAAGGCGTAAAACCAGTGCAGCTTTTAATAGTTTACTTTAAAATTATTGATCATGAAATCCTGAAAGGGCCAGCGATCTCAGTAGATCCAGGACGAGCACGTGCTCTTAACACAGATCGTTCACCTGAGAGTTGAATACAGACATGTTTATAGATAAAATCTGTGGAAATATTGACTTTAAGTGAATGGGCGGAATGCGCCTGGCCATTCAGTATTATAAACCTGTCCTGATCAGAGTTGAATCGCAGATACTTTGAAGCTTTTACAAGAAGGGATTTGCGTTCTCCTGGAGTATTATTATTCTAATGATGAATAGTTCTAAGAGATTTGAAGGGAAGGTAGCAGTTGTCACCTCATCAACCAAAGGGTAAGGCTTTTATATCAGAGAGACATAGACCTAAATCCTTGTCGCCAAAGAGGGAGGTTATCGCAAAATCAGCCTAAACATGGAGTTTGAATTTGACATAAAACATACGTATATATTGCATAATAATATGAATCTTTTTTTCCACTGGCAATAAATGAAAATGAATAGCCAAAAATGATTTTTAACAGAGCTGGAAGTTTAAATTCAATTAATTCTGTTCGTTTTCGTGGGTTGGAATCCGTTTGTCGGGTATCGTTGATCGAGTGGTCATTTGAAGCTCCGTGTCTAAGAGATTGTGGGGTTTTATCGGTTCCACGGCCGAGGGAAAAAAAAATAATAATGAAATATTATATTTGAGACTGCACCAAGTTCTGTGATATAAACCAATCAGAATCCTCTCCCTCTACTCATGTCAAAATAATTGCAGCTTCCAGCGTCAACACTAAAATTCGACCGATAAGTTGAATGATTTCAATGTCGTATTTCCCCGATTATTTTCCATGCAGTCTTATGGTAGCAGGCAGTACGTACACATCAGACGTGTTTCGGCCTGTATGCGCTTGCATTGTCGCCCGCCAATCCCCAGCTGAAAGATCAGCTCGACATTTTGTTGAAAGGCGAACCAGATCGCACAACTGTACTCGCCTTATCACTGGGGGCCACTGCGGATGACATCCAGGTGTAGGTCTCGCCCTGCAGATCTACCACAGGACAATGGAGGCCCTCGATGGCTGTTTCAACAGCATCAAATTATGCTTTAGCAGACACCCAGCGAAGACTAGCCTCATTTTGGTTGCCCCAAAAAGATGGTTCAAAAACTATTGAACTTGTCACTTAATATTGGTACGAAATAAAATCGTCTTCAATGGCTGATTATTGCACCCTGGCTTCAATATAAAAATTAAAACAAGAACTAGGCACAGAAAGTGGATAAGGGAACTTTAGATCTGACCAATTGTGTTCTGCTTCTTCTTGGCAGAATTGGTTATGCCACCGTGAAGCGACTGGCTCAAGAAGGAGCGAAGGTGGTACTCAGCAGTAGAAAGGAGGAAAATGTGAAGAAAGCGGTCGCTGAGCTGAAGGCAGAAGGGCTCGATGTGTTCGGGATGGTTTGTCATGTTGGCAAACAGGATCAGGTGCAGAGGTTACTGCAAGAGGTTGGTGACTAGCGAATGCCTGGTCAACAGAAGTCAGACATTGATTTCCAGACAGTGAGACGATACGGTGGTCTGGATATTCTGATTCCTCTGACTGGAGTTAGCACAATGTACGGCCCTGTCTTAGAAGTGAGTGAAACAAGTTCTTCTTCAGCTGTGTATATTCATTACGTTCACATTTTGATTCAAGTTAATGTTATCAATTGTAACTTAAAAGATTTATCTTCTTGCCTTTGCAGACAACTGAAGCTGAATATGATAAAGTTAGTTCCTTTCTATTTGATTTTGGCCAAATAAAAATTCAAACGCATGCAATTTTAGATGTTTAACGTGAACGTTAAAGCACCATTCACGCTGATCAAGGAAGCGCATCCGCTCATGAAGCAAAGAGGGTGAGTGACCTTTCGCATCCACTTAATGCTTCAATCGTGACATTAGAAATTTATCCTCGGATTGCAATTCATTTTTTTGTTTTGCTTACAGAAAAGGTAGTATCGTTCTAATGAGTACCTATGCCGCATTTGACCCTCAGGTAATTTGCACTCACAGATCACTCTCTCTAAACTGCCTCACCATGTACAGTAATTATATTTGATTCCCCGAGACTGTGACTTCTCAACTGACAAATTTTCACTTACCTGTATGCATCATTAACCGATGACACTGTTTCAGTACTGCAATGTCGACGGCCACGGCATTGATATCTATTGCATCACAAAAACAGCCCTTCTCGGAATGACCAAAGGCTTGACTCCTCAGCTGGCGCAAAGCAACATCAGGATAAATTCTGTGGCACCTGGTCCCATTGAGACAGAGTTCTTCAACGGTGTAAGCTCAAACGACATTATTCACAAGCATTAATTAATTCGTATTAATTTATCACACATAGATGACAAATAGAATGGCCCAGAAAAATCTACACCGCGACCACAAAGCAAAGGTTCCACTACGAAGGTAAGTTATGACGTTCATCTGTGACCTACAGTTCAAACATTTCCACAGGAGGGGAACTCCAGATGAGGTGGCCTCTGTCATTACGTTTTTGGCATCCGATGATGCGGCCTACATTACTGGAGAAAATATTATCATCGCTGGTGGATTGAGCAGTAGATTATAGTGTGCGGCTGCGTTGTAAAAACTAAGTTTTAATTTTTGAATAAAAATTATAACAGGAATTTGTCTTTTAAGTGTTTGTTTCTTTTTTTCTTCTTCTCTTTTTATGTAGAATTTTGAGTTGGATGCATGACGTGGACTAATATCGGGTGGTTTTAATTTAACTGTACAACTGAGCTGTCTTTGTAGCACTCGGGGGTGTGGAGTTCACTGGTTCCTAGCTGGTCATATATATAATTACACAGGCACACACCAATGACAGGTGGTATCTCATGGGCTGTTATTAATAGTAACATTTAGTCAACTGGTCGTATTCAGCAAATACTGTGAATTCATTTTCACTCGCCTCGCCTTGTGAGCCATCTTGAGAAATCCGAGTGACGTCATGTGAAATCGAGTGAAATGGATGTACCAAAATAGAGGTAAGTTTTCATCGGTGTTTGCCGGTGCTTCTTCTCGGTAGCTCCGGAGACCAGTGCAGGGTGTGGAGAAGTTCAGTTGGCTTTACAACTGCAATTCCATTTCCCTTGTGAAGGTCATTGTTCCGAGATGGATGCCACAAAGCGTTATGATCGTGAGTTATACGTTATGATTCTTCTATGACTCTGCAGTGCTGTGTTAGAAGGTTGTGTTATGTTGACTGTATGACACCATGCAGGACAAATTGCCATGATATAGCAACCATTGCCAAGCCACTTCAAGTCGCTGCTAGCCGCCGATCGCAATGCTGAGCCGATATCTCTGATTGATGGAGCGGCTTATAAATAAATGTTTATTCAAAAAGAAAAGAAAAAAAACACAAGTGGGGTGAGAGGGGCTGACCCAGAACATGGGTATGTGCCCGCAATGGATATTTACAATTATACAAACAAACAACGAATAAACAAACTAACAAACAGCAGCTAAGCTTTAGCAGCTAGCAGGTCATTTTTACTTCAGCCAGCCGATTCTGGCCAATTACAATTGGCTCCGGGGTCTACCCATTGGGATCTACCGTGAATATCAGGGGTGACAAATATAATATAGTGAATAATATATTATCTCTCACATACTTGGCAAACGCGTCAAGATCTCCATGCATGGAATGGATTCCCAGTCTTCCCTCTGATGCGTGTTAACCACTTTCCACCGCTTGCACTCTTCCTTACCATTCGTTCCCTTTGACAGGTCGACGTCAATGTCGACATGCTACGTCGGAAAACGAGAAACACATCGCCGACTTTAGTCACAAAATGCGATGCAACCGGCGGCCCCATCTGACAGGAAGAAGGCTGAGTGCAGTGAAGTGAGCGTCATGAATCCGTCGCCTGAACGTGTCAGCTGCAATCAGCTCTCATCTGGCGATTGTGCAACAAGAACGCTGAGGAATCAGCAGGAATTGGCTCCGGAAATGCCGGATCCGGGTGGATCATGGACTGCAAATATGTTGTGAAGAGTTGTCTTCTGGTTACAGCGAGAAGAAGAAAAAAAGGGAATTTGAGCATTTAACATAAAAAGCGAGATAAAGGATGAACATAATATTTTCTACAACTAGGTGAAATTTGCGTGGACATAGCAGAACATTATCATTATACATGTAAAGCATAACTCATAAGCACAGGAAAGAGAGATATTTATCAGGGTTATAAACGATTGGAATTCCTTGCCAGAAAGTGTAGGCCATCCAATGATGTGTAAAGCGCCACTGAAATAGATTATATATTCAAATAGCACTTAAGCTGTGCCTATTAGCCTAATCGGGACACTGAGCAGCTCAGTCTGTTTCGCTGCCGCATTGCTATAATGTCTCACTTGTGTTATTACGAAGCAATGATAAAGATCCCTTTGGGATTTATTGATAAGAGTTGGAGGAAATATCATCTACCGAATGGATTGGGTGGGACCGTAGAAACTATCATATCTCATACCTCATGCAGCTAGTGTAACCAACCTCAGGTCACTTGACCAATCAACGAATATCAATCGTGTTCTCGTACTGTGGGTCATTTTAGACCGCGGTAACAACCCTCGTATAATTATGCCTTATCCAAACAAAGTACGAAGTTCAAGTCAGCATATCATTAATTCAAGATCCGTGCAAGCATAACAATAAAGAGAGCTGTGAGTGCTTGACCTAGATGTTATACCATGCACCTCATGATAACACAGGCGTCAAGAAAAAAATTGATTTAGTTTCGGTACGTGACTCATATTTTCCCTCCAGTAGAAAGAGGAAGCACAGCAATTGGAGCTGTTCTACGTGGCTTGTTGGCTGGTTTCAAACTTCTTCACGATCGTCATATCTTTTTCCTGGAAATAAAGAGCAACTGAAAGCCGGGAAAGCAAAGGTCGGTGTAGATTACCAATTGACGCAATACCAGTTTGCTTACAAGTCCCCAAAGCGGGCTTGAACTGAAGCATAACATAACAGAAAGACAGAATCGTGTAACCAACGTTGGCCAATAAATTGCTCCCACTTTCGTTTGCAATGGCGGTTTCACAGTGTTTTCAAAGGCCTTAATAGAGGTTGCTGTGATTGTACTGGACGGTTATTTCATTCAGTTATTATCTTTTTTGAGAAGAAAACTTTACGATTATTTAGATAAGAGTTCTGTTGAACAATAGTGTAACAGTGGTCACGGAGGCGAGTATTGATACGTAATTGGTCATGTAGAAGTCTCTCTAAACCGTTTATGAGTTTATAAACTTCTATTTAATCAGCCCTTAAACGATGCATTTCTAAACTCAAAAGACTACGAATCTATACGACACTCATTCAAAAATATCAAGCAAGAAGATGTTTGGATTTTATCAATCATTTGATTCGATGTATTGTCAATTGCTGCCGGACATGTTTTTGCCTTGATCGTATGTTCCACAAAATTGTTGTTGATTTTTTTCAATTGAAAAAAACATGCTTTTCAATCATTTTACTAAGACAAGCCTTTCTGTTCTCCTTCAGTTCTCCAAACATGACGCAAGAGATCACTTCCCTTCCCGCTATTTTCTCCCAGATGAGGGAGGCTGGGGAATTCGTGGACATCACCCTGGTTTTTGACGAGCAGCGCGTTTTGTGCCACAAAGTTATTTTGGCCGGAACCTGTGACTACTTTCACCGGATGTTTTTGTCCGATATGCTGGAGAGTACTGCCAAAGAGGTCACCATGAAGGAAATTAGTGCCAGCACTGGAGTGTCACTGGTCCACTTCTTGTACACAGGACGGATAAAAATAACCACACAGAATGCGAAGGACCTTCTCGCGGCTAGTGAGATGCTCCTCATTGGATCTCTGAAACCGAAAGTAGAAGAGTTCCTTCGTAGTAACACCGAATTAGTCAACTGTATATCCAGTATCAGTCTCGCTCGACAATATGACATGAAAACACTGATGGAAGATGCAAAGAAGTTTTTACATGAACGCGTGAGAGAAGTCACCGACTCAGAAGAAATGCATCTTTTACTAGAAGAAGATCTCATTGAAGCACTGAACGCCAATGCATCCCAAGAAAACAACTTTTGCCTCCTTCAAAAGTGGATCCTATCAGCAGACGGAAGGACTGACAGATTTGACGATTTGATTCAACACATCAGTCTTTCTAATTGCAGCAAAAAGTTCATTTGCAGCACAGTCATGAGTGAAAATCTCATGCATAATACCCATGGCATGGAACTCATTCAAGAGGCCATGCAATCTCCTAGGACTACTGATCCATTAGAACAACAGTCACTAGTTGTAGGGAACTTAGAGGGAGAAATGTGGCTCTGTACTGACGCTCATGTTCACCATTGGCAACCAATGGAGAAGCCACCAGTTCAGTGTTTGCAGTATAGCGCCTGTGCCTCCCCAGGCGGATTCGTTGTTTCAGGTGGGAAATGTAATGGAAATGCTTGCCCTAATTGCTATTCGTATGATGCCCATGAAAACAAATGGAATGCATTGCCACCAATGTCAACCGCTAGAGTAAACCATTCATCTATTTATCACGATCGCCATCTCTACATCGTCGGAGGTCTTAGTAACGAAGGCCACATCTTAGATTCAATTGAGGCATTAGACATGAGAAGTCTCAAATGGAGCAATCTCCCTCCTTTGCCTCGTGCTGCTTATCATTCATATCTGGCGGTTGTCTCAAATAAACTCCTAGTTTTTAGTGGAATTCAAGAGAGATTTTGGCTTGCTGATGTTAATGAGTTCGATTTGAACGAGAGAGTTTGGCAGCAAAAAGCTCCAATGCCAGAGTTATGTGTAGGTGGAGCTGCTGTTTGCCTCGACGACCACGTGTACATCGTTGGAGGAGGAAACAGAACTTGTTCGCAATTCAATCCGAGCAGAAATATTTGGACATCTCTACAACGACCTCAATTCGCACGTTATTTTGGACCAGCGCTGGTTTGGAATCAAAGTATCGTAATTTTTGGAGGCAAAGGAAAGGACTCCATTGAGAAGTACTCCCCCCTCACTGACACGTGGACAACATGGGCCTTGAAAATGCCGAAGGAAGACTGCTGGCGTTTTGTCGTGAGAATGAATAATCTTTAAAAAACATAGTAGAAATCGATTTCTAAATCATCAATTGGCTGCATGTGTGCGTCATTATTTCTCAAATAGTTATATTGATGATTTTCAATACATGAAATAATTATATGATCCAATTGTCATTGTGTTTGTGCGCTTATGTGTTGTGCATTGAGTACTTATTATTGATACGTCGTTTCTGCTTTTCCTGCTTCCTAATTCGCATCTCTTTCTGTGACCACTCAACAATATTTTCAATGTACGCGTATTGAATGACGGTTTTTTTTGTTTTCCCCTTTGCTTGTATTTAAGAGTTATCACTAATAAAGTTATCGCCACAAATTCCGACGTGAAAAGAATCTGTTTCCTAGAACGCTTATCTAAAATCAACCCGATGAATTTCGGAGTATTGAGATATGTTGCGCCGTGCAATGACCGCGGTTTCTAACAAGCTAATTCGTCGTTATGTCTCCCCAACATAAATTAACATAAATTAACATAAATTAACAGGATAGAAATCAGGAGAAAAATTAAGCCTACCTTATTTAGCACCTTTGGAGATACTCTTATATGCTGTATATGGAACACGCGGATAAGCAGGATTCCTAGGAAATGTATATCTTGGCATTCCGGACACTTTCTTCAACGTGCGGGTCATTGCGGGGTCACTACGGGGTCACTGCGGGGTCACTGTGAGGTCAGCTGCCAATTTAAAGTCGCCTCATTGCCTCATCGATTGGCTGTTTCATGAATCCCACCTGGAGGGTTAAAGTGAAAGGATTCCATCTCAGACATGTGTTGTCTTAACCTCAAAGATTCACCTGAACATCGGATTATACATATTGGACGAATACATATTTTGGCGGATGCGGAAAAGGGTTGTATCTCTCCGGATCCGCTTCCGGGTCTCTGGTCTGAATCATGATTGGTTGAATATGGCTGAGGTAATCAAATAATTATGAGATACTAACCTCCTACCGAATCTATTTCCATGGCAATGTGGTAGCATTATTTCAATGAATAATTCTGTATTTGATGACAGAGAACAACAAAACATTTCAGCGTGCACTTCCAAAGCAATCACGTATTTCATACTATGATGCAATGGTGAAACGTCTAGAATGTTCCACAGTCTTCCAGCCTGAAGTGAGCAGTGGGGATAAATCACTTATATAAGCTGCTGCACTAAGGACCTGTCGGTGCTTAACAACAGCTCCTTATTCACCAGCACTCCAAAATAAGTCCACGTTTTATAGCAGATGTCCTAAAACCACTCCTACCAAAGTCTGATTCACACAAGAATAATAAATAATTTAGTATGGCTTCTCCCTGTGAAACATCTCGAGGTTATTACATGGTCTATTATAATCACATGGACATCTCTGCTGAGGTTGTTTCATGCTATTTGGATACTGCTTTGTGCAATTGAGCTATATCTGCATATGAAACATCGCGGTATGCAACCAGGCACCACAATCAGAGCAGTACTGAACTGCAATTGGTCATAAGCACTGAGGGGTTCGATCCAACTCCCACTGCATCTTAAGTACTCCGCTCGGATCCATTTGAGATGTTTCGTTGCTTTGTTTTGTCTGCTGGAATCAGATCAGCCAATCAATGGAGCCAGGGTGAAACCAACGATTTCAGCCTTTGTCACGTGGACTAAAACAGTGTATATAATAATATACATAAGGCATGCAACCATAAGTATCGATATGTCTGATAATTACAGTGATGTAGACACACTTGCAGTTGGATAACATCCACCTATATATAGTCTATACATATTATGTGCTTTTGACTTTTGAGATGTTCCATCTACCTGCCACGCGTAAACCTCATCACTGACAAATGCCAATTCAAAGCAACCAAGCATTGTACAACGACCCTGAACACCATTCCAGTGGAATCCACCCACATTTCAACAAACCGATTTACCGATTAGAAAAGTCAAAGTGACGCGCGTCCAGCACCGCAAAGTGCTACTTATCACAGAGTTAGTCGCCTCAGATTATACAAATACCCCACAAAACCCACAGTGACAAATTAGCCCCATTTCCCACGTAAGCCTGCTGTGCAATATAGCCCCCCTCCCCCTTCACATGCGGCAATGTTCGTCTGTGTGATTGGTCCTATTTATACAGAGCTCTGCGCTATACTTGCAGTAGAGAGTTCCCAGCGCATTGATCAATGTTCTCTGTACGCTTGTCCTTATCACAGCTGATAGCTTATCGACATGGATTAACTCGCGACCAGAAGAATGCGAGAAAACACAGTAAATGGGACGACCATTCATCTCACCGGATTACCTCGCAGTGCCACTTGGATCGGCATGGAGCGGATACAAATTGTGATCTTACTGTTGATCTGTGCAATTAACATCACAGTTGTGAGCATTGTGACGGCGTTGTACTTCAACCGACAGAAACAAACCAAGAAAGGAACCTGTCGGGTTCCACTCAGGAAAGGTGACTCTCTCACTGACATTAATGTGGCTCTGGACAACGTTTAGCGAAATTGAAGACTCTAGCAAATCGTGATACCTCGTCAAGATTTCATCCAACACGCTTTCTTATCAACCCTTGTTTTGTGCCTCGTCTGCAAGCATGACATTTACGTGACATTAGCGTAAGATTTTCTTGCACGTAACTATTTCTTATCAATATGCCGTGGAGCCGGCGGAGGGGGAAATAAAAGCGCTCTCCTATAACGAATATGCCTCGTTGCTGGTTTTTCACATGGATTATCTCGCTGTCGGTGAAGCGAGTGCTTCACATTCTATGCATTACGTGAGCACCCATAAGTGCAGTCATGAAAAGAGTTCCAGGATGGGGTGATGTGGAGAGATGCCCATGACCTTTTAGAAATGAGTAAGTAGGCCTACCAAAAACAACATTGAACACTGAACACACAGGGGGAAAATAACATCCATCAAACGGAGATCAGAAGTGAAGTTATGAAATGAGGTGTGTTTATATACATAGAAATACCTCCTCGAACCACATAAGCCTTGGTTACTTTATGATTCCGAGGTTAAATTAGCCCACCAAAAATGTCGCCATAGTTACGACGGTTAAGAAAGACGCGCAGTTTAAAATTGTACAGGATTAAATATTACGGTCCTTTACTAAATTATGATCATTCTTATGCAGTACACACTGACGAGCGAAAGATACTTCACGCCATTAAAATACTTATTCACGTAAGCAATAAACCGGAGAAAGTAGAAGGAATTTAAACGACAGCTCCACCGCGCCTCCAGCACACAACACACACCACCAGAACAATTTCCTGGAAATAATCGAGCCATTAGCCAGCAGAGGACAGTGTGTTAATGATATCGACCGCCTAAATACCGTTGAGAGACCCCGTCCTTATATAGCAATGTTGCATTCGTCTGGGTCGCTCCAGAAAGTTCGAGAACAGCCACGGTGTACATACAGGGACATTTGGTTAATTCCACCGCAGTCATGAGTTCAATTCCGCTGTCGCTCTCTGGTTGCTAATAGGACCAATCGACGTGTGCTCTCAGATGAGGTAAACATATCCAGGCCGCCTGTTCTGAAGCAAAGATATTGGTTGGGTTTCATTAAATCGCTAATGGACTATGCATTAAATCTAAGTTTCTTTTGTACGTCAGTATATATAGTTCCATTACAACTGCTATCACAATTCCTCACGCCTTCAATGACATCCGAAGCCAATCTATCGGCATACATTGGTCACTATGGGGAAAACTTAGTGAACATGACTTTCCAATCAACATGTAGTTAACTGTATAATTAGGCCTAGTAGAGCAAACTCATTTTAATCGACATATTATATGTAATTGGCAAGATTGTTCAACGATGGTCTTATGCTAAAAACAAATCGTTCAAAAATATGTACGGGGCACGGTCGATGGTCTGTGCAGGAACCAAGATATGGAATTCTCTACCATGAGAGTTACGAGTGCCACAGCCATCGCCGTCCTTCGAGAAGAAATTGAAGACTTTTATGTTTCATCAATTAATGTTACATAGCCTAATATTTTAATTCATAGCTTAGCATTCTGTGTATGTAAATATTACGTCCCAAGGTGTTCCAGTGCAGTGAGTTTTTCGACCAGGAAGAGGACGCGAGCTCTTGCCATGGTTTACTCACATAATGTAATGGCGCTGTGCACCCATGACCCTCTTAACCTTTTGCATTATTAATACATGTAATTTTCTTTTATGTTAAGCGCATAGAAACTTCATCTTACACATGTAATTGAACATTTTGTGCTCCATAAATGAATAAATTATTTATTATTATTATTTACACTGCGGTATGCCCCGGCCAGTACTGACAGAAATAGTGCTATCAGATCATGTGACTTATATTCTAATTTGCATGAATTTACGCTTTAATCTGGGGATGTTTCATACATGTATTGAGTTTTACACAAGAAACATAACATTACCCCCACATCTGAGATAAACAACAAAGTGGTTCTATATAAAATAACAGTCACCTGCAAGTGCTTAGTAATGTATCAAATTAAGATGATTATCGAAACAGGTTTCGATTGTTCGTCTTTTGTGCTTGGTAATCCTGCATGAGAGAATTGTGTGGCGATCATTGGGCGTCAAATGCCAGGGGAACATTCGAGAAATTCTGCCATCCAATCACAAAATGGCGGCTGTCAACCTTGCTCGCTTGTTTGATTATTTGTAACAGCATTTCGAGAGAAAAAAATCAATCACAGTTTGCAAAATTTTACCGAAAAAAACTAATAATACTAAAATATAATAGATCCTTTCATGAAGAGGGGAATAATGATAATTCGCAATATCCATGGCTTTGATTTTTTTTTTTTTTTTTAAACGAGGAACAAGATTTACAGAAAACAAAAAAATCGTGGGCAAAAAAAACGGAAATTGAAAGTGGAGGACAAAGAAAAAAATAATGAAAAAATATTATTTGGGAAGACACCCTTTAAGTATTGGTTAAAACGTCTGTCACTGGCGGTTCATTTGAAACTCCAATAACAGCAAACAGCGATTACAATAATAATAATAATATTATAGCATAACAAAATTAATACGTATATTCCTCATAACGGTTTGCCAACGACTGCTAAAGACTTTAGGAAACACTACTTGTTTCCGAGAAATCTTCGGTTTCGTCGTTGACACGTATATTGAATCGCTGAAAAGCCCTTCCGTCGTGTATCACACGTTTTTCCCAGAATCTGAGGCCCCTAACGACATTGTGTTGGCCAGAAATCGGGACATTTAGGGAATGGGTGATTTCGTAATACTCTCAAGATATTCACAAATGACTACCGTTCCTTTCTCAATCAATCCATTGCCTACAAATAACGCCCCCTTGAAATTATACAGCCGCGATTGAAGGCACACAAGACGCCGCTAGCTAATTGACTACAGCACTAATTATAGTTAATTAGTTAATTAGCTCCATGATGATAAAAAATTGTGAAATTGTCTCGTTTGTATTTTGAGCTTTCAGAGACAGTGGTAAATGTCTGTAGTGACATTATTATATCATATTTTCCAACATCGAATTAACTAAAGGATAGAATATCCTTGTTTTGCTTCAATGATATTTGCGAAATCCATGAAATACTATAGCAGTTCCTGAATAAAATAAATCCTGAATTTCGGCACTGCCGACTACTGAAGCGCTAGCCTATTCGTTAGCGGTGATCTCAGATCTCCTGTATATGAGAATATTCATAGGGCATTCTGTCTAGCTAGCTACTGAAGCGCTTACAAGAGCAAATTGGACAATCTGGAGCCGCGATCTCATGGCTGAAATCCTACCTCAAGAGACCGAAGACAATCAGTGGGCCTAAATACTTGTCTCTCCTCTCCCAATGACTAGAATGTGAGGTGCCTCAATGATCACTCTTAGGGTCACTTCTCTTCCCCATTTACATACTGCTTAATTATGGGAAAAATCATTGATAAAATTAATACGCTATCCAAAGACATGCTTATGCGATGATACGCAATCGTAGGCCTACTGACCATTCTCTCTCAACAATCTAGAAACACCGCAGAAACAAATCGCACAAATAGAAAAGTGCTTGATAGAAATTCTCGTCTGAATGTTTTCAGATTGGTTTCAGATTGGGGATCAGCGGTAATTACTCCCCATGAAGTTGTTCAAAATCTCTGCGCACTATTTAACCAAGAGTTGTCTTCGGCTCCACAAGTAAAACTAGTGACAAAAAGTGCTTATTTTCATTTAAGAAGAATATCAATATAGAACCGTCGATTGAGTAACTCAGCGTATACACTCCATTGGTCGAAGTCCGTACGCCGAAGTAAGCACTTGTGTGAACAGGTTGAGTTTAGCTGAACTAAGTGATATTAGTCACGGAGCTTATCGTTCTCCATTCATCAGTTTTCTCTATCAAACACAATAAATTTATGGCCAGAAGTAAATGAAGGCCACAAGTCAATTATGATTGAGTGTTGACATTATTCGTATTATCAGAACGAATGAGAATAAGTGTGCGATGGTGATGTTCCAAAAGATCTAAGGCCGAAATCGCTGCGCAATCAGTTAAACATGTTCAATAACTACAAAAATTGCGAGAAACATAATTAGTGTGGGCATAGTACACAGTATGTATAATGTACATTACATTAATGTAATGGACATGTACATTAATGTACTGAACATGCATATTAATGTAATGAACATGTACATTAATGTAATGAATATGTAAAATAATGTAATGAACACTACATCAATGTAATGAACATATACATTAATGTAATGAACATGTACATTAATGTAATGAACATTACATCAATGTAATGAACATGTACATTAATGTAATGAACTTTTACATTAATTAATGTTGAACCAAAGACCACAAATAAAAAGAAAATTCGAGTTCATTCGCCTCTCTGTCGACCTGAACAGGCCGACGTGAGGTTCTTGATTACCAGTGTTCAAGAAGGAAGACCTACACTCCAGCTCGCTTTGAGCAAACAGATCTCTGTTTGGCTTCAGATCTAAGAATTGTGTTTGATCTGCTCTCAGTCTGATGTAATATGTAGGTCAGTATCAAACACAAGGGAAGCTGCCTCTATTTGCACCCATTGTTCAGCAATAAAGCGGTTGTTTATAGCCCGCTTCAGCCTCGTTGTTTACAATCCATAACTTCTGTACCTGAGCGAGGCAGCTCTCCGGGTTCGGATTCGGTGCCTGAAACTCCCTCATGTTCATCACAGCAAGGCACGTGCTGTCGAAATGTGGTGCCTGGTTGGACAGAGATGGATTAGTGTGCTCGCGATTAAGCAGGCTGCACTCTCGCTGTTGCGTTCGCTTGTACGCTCCCCGGGGGAGTTTGTGTTGGTGTGATGGGTCCAATAACCAGGGGATGTATTGCGAAGTCACGGAGACAGGCATTGCATCTGTGGTGGCACATTATCTACTTTACTTTTTCCACATCACATCTCGGATTCCTTGATGAGCAACACATGACACATGACACTGTGAACATTATGCCATGTATGACGTAATAACTAACGTAATAATTGAAATTTTGAAATCCACTCTGACAACTCGTATCGATTGAACTCAATCAAAGTCAGTGCGTTATGATTCAGCTGAAGCTGTCCGTCTGCAGAAGAATATATCAGCGTTATGATTTCAAATGTACGGAGCCCCTAAAGGGACATGGAAGAAAACAATATTTCTATCACGTGCGCACGAGATGATTATTGCGTGGGAACGTAAAGTGGAGAACCTAAGGCTGATTCATGTATCGAGAGACAGAAATGGTCTCCACGCCATAATCAGACTACCTTGATTGAACATGAATGCAAAAGATAAAAAAATCTGAAAATAATTCATAGGCTAATACACGATAAAATGAGTAACACTCAAATGCAGTCAAAGAAAGAGGACAAATATCTGGCTCTTATCAAAAGACTTGATTAAAAGAGATGGAGATGCCTCTTTATACATGTTTCAAAATCAAACTGTCACATACCGGTACATAATGTCAGTGCGTTCAGAATACAAAATACCTAATGCAAAGCTTGGCCTTAGAAGATAATAGTCACGTAACACAATAATAGGTTCTAGACCATAACAAAAATGCAGCCAATAATATATGCACAGCAGAAACATCAAGCGGAAGTATCAATATTAGGCAAGTTGACAAGACAAGAAAACCATTCAAAGGGTAGAAGCACACATTACGTTCCCACGCAATAATCATTATGTGCGCACGTAATAGAAATATTATTTTCTTCCATGTCCCTTTAGGGGCTCCGTACAAATGTTACCAAAGAACGGAAGAGAACGCTGAACTGTGATGCATGGCATCCACGCGGTACATCGGATTAGGATTGGCAAGGGATGAACTTTGACCCCAAACGATTCAGCTCTCTGACAAAGCGCATAATAGGCTCTACAATAATTATACAGTGAAATAATCTTTGCTGGTTAGATTAATTAATTTGAGATTCAATGTGCTTTCAATTTTTTCTTCTTCTCAACATTGTAATCATGAATTTCAGAGAGAAAAACAGCGAACAGAGTAAACATGGAATTTATTGCCAGACAAAAAATAATTATACATAAACTAAGAAAATAACATGAGATCAAAATTAGCTAAAAAGCATTAGTAAAAGCATCACCTATGATAAAACACAAAATAAAATTATGCAAAAAAAAAAAAAAAAAAATATACTTCATATTACAGAATGTACAATTTGCAATTTGCACAAAAATAATCTCATTGTCTAAATCAAAACTGAGAATATTTCTGACTTCAGATTTTTCAATTAGGCTAAAAATTAGCACCACTAAATTCACATTAATGCCCACCATTAATCAAATTGATTCAGAAATTGATCAATGCAATCATAATTAATGATAATCACCAGTGCTGAAGCTACAAGTTTCATGGTTTCCATGGTAATTGAGTTAAACTTATTTTCAACTCAACTTGACAAAACAGATATCAAATATTATCACACGAAATTGCTCGCACACTTGTTAAAAAAACAATGATGCCTCGAATGCAAAATTGCAATAAAAACTTCCTACTCAGAACATAAAAACTTCAAATTGATCACAAAATACAATGATGAAATAACCAAATTAAACTCCAGTGGCAGTGATATTAAAGAAAAAAGGAAATAATAATAAATAAATAAATAATCAATCCTCATCATCATCGAAATCATTGTCCTGATATTTCCCTTGCCCGTGAACATCGAAATAAAACTCCTCCTCCTCCTCCTCCTTCTCCGAGAGGGGACACTTGTAGCACAACGCCTCCGCTTTCCCGTAATCCAGACAAGAGCTGCCAACACACTCGCAGCATCCGTGCTCATGAAACCAACGATACCTCGCGGCACCCATCGAACTGCATGAATCTTTGCATTGGCGCAGGGACATGCACTGTGCCATGAAGGCCACCGTACAGTTCATTCCGGCGGAGGGAAGAGCATCCAGCAGGTGGTGCTTGTTGTGCCGAACCGGGTGGTCGCTAGACTGCGCTTCTCTTTCTTCTTCTTTTGCGTTTTCTTCTGAGGAGAATTCAGTTTTTATCAAACATCACTTTGAGAGGAATATTCATAATGCTGGTCTAAATTCTAGAAATGATCAAATTATTATTATTATTATTATTATTATTATTATTATTATTATTATTATTATTATTATAAGTTTTGATGTTCTTTTCCCTTCTGAACGCCAAAATAAACTCATCGTTTGGTCATCGTTCGCTTTGATAACAGTGATGGATACTAATGAGGTTTAGGGAAATAGAAATGCGAAAGTACGCTGTCCTCTCATGAAAGCACATGATAAAAGACGACTAACCCTGTCACAACTAGCAGCTCAATTTTCCCACTTTTACCAAACATGAATGCAGCCTAGGCAATCATTCTGAACCACAAGAGTCTGAACACTTGCCTCTTTTGTACATCTCTTCCAAACCAAACTGAAGTTCAGCGTCGTCAGGTTTGAAGTAGAGAAGATCCAAATGCGCTGGGTACGTGTAGGTCGTCCATCGAACGAGGGGATCTACTTCCTCCGTCAGAACATCAAACAACTCGGGAATCGGATCGGATAAAATCTCAACTGTGCTGCTTCTGGCCACACCATCATCATCAGCACGCTCAGGGCACATTCCTGAATGGAATTAAATTAATATTCCTGAGTTAATTAAATCATTATTCCTGAATTAATTATAATAATATTCCTGAATTAGTTAAATAATATTCCTGAATTAATTAAATTAATATTCCTGAATGAAATGAAGTTAATATTCCTGAATTAATTATAATAATATTCCTGAATTAATTAAATTAACATTCCTGAATAATAAATCTTCCTGAATGAAATTAAATTAATATTCCTGAATGAAATTAAATTAATATTACTGAATGAAATTATATTAATATTCCTGAATGAGATTAAATTAATATTCCTTAATTAAAATTAATTCCTGAATTAAATTAAATTAAATTCAAACTCAAAGCATGAATCAGACCAACTGACTGACCAACACAAGAACAGCATTCGGTGTAGAGCTTTGAGAGACAGCGATGACATTGTTGGCAGCAAGTGCAGTTCTTCTTGTTGGTCATATCACATTCACAAGATTTCATCAACAGACATTTGCTGACTAAACTGGCGCAGATAGCTTGGTCGCAAGCGGAGGCCTCGGATGAAACCCAGAAGTGGGAAAATGACGCCAGGAAAAGCAGCATCGCTCCCGTGAGTAACCGTGATGATGGCGTCATGTTCATCTGAGAAAAAACTTTAGTCAGAAACACACACACAAAAATGATAATTTATCCACCGCTAATTCTGCAGTGGCTTCTACATCAATACAAAAGCTAAAACGCAGAGATTGATCTCCATAGCAACAGTATCACTCAGAAATAAAATACGATTGAGAATTTAGATTCAGCTGTGATGTGTGCCTTATCAGCAAAGCCCTTCTCAGAGGTTGTAAGAGGCTTATTTGCCTTCAACACCTGTGTTTAACATTTAAATCATTTCTCGCTGCTCAGCACCATGCGAAGGTCGTTCAATGTGCTCTCAAGAGTCACTGTCACAGAGCTCAAGAGTGGAGCAGAAAACCGCCAATTGGAAAGCTCAAGTTGATTGAAAGATATTTTAGGTCAATAATTGCAACACTTAGAGACAAAACGGTAACCAGCATTGACTTTATCTATTGGGAATGAGGTGTTTCCATTCTATTATTGAGTGTTGATTCAAGGTATTTCATGCTCAAAATATTACAGAATAAATTAATAAAAATGAAAGTGGACCAATATAATTGAGTGTAGCTGACGTAAACTTCTACAAAATATATACTCAACTTGTTGACACTGTGTGGATTTAATTGCTATTGTTAATCAAATTTTCAGATAGCAATAATACAGTAAAGGTCAATCAACAGGAGAGCATTTGCTGCATTTATTAATGACGCAATTGATCATTTTTAAATATAGAGTGATAAAGGCATGGCATTGTTCCTCTGAGACAGTGCTACTATATTAGTAACAACCCAACCGTTTGGGAGGAAATTTGAGCTAAAGAAGACATTCATCATTGTCAGCGACACAATGCATGATATGAGAGCTCACCAAATAATCTCGTTACAATTGGACTATTGTCCATCCCCCAAGAATGGATACAAAATGAATCAAAGCAGAGGCATACACACAACAGAAGTGTGTGCGCACAGATGCCCCTGGGGAGCAACCAAGCAAGATCTTAGCTAACGATTGCACCAGCAATTAAGATCATTATTAATTATATTTTATTACAAAAGTGGTGTTGTACAACAGCAACCAAAGTCAGTCAAGAAGAAATTGGCCAATAATTGCCATTTTTCACAGCATCTTAACAACCGTTATCCATTACTAGAAGCCAAATTTCATAATCCCAAAAATGAGCTAGGTTTGGAAAACAATGACAAAAAATGAAAAATAGTGTATTTAGGGCACTTCTCTCGGTGCCAATATGTGTGTCGCCATGTATAATGCATAAATATATTTTATCTCATCTATTGTTTGTTTTTTCTTCTCATTTAATTCTGCTTTTGCTGACACCAGTTGCTTCAATAAAACTCTCATCATCTCATGGAAACGGAATAGAGCGTCTTTCAGAGTCCATCCATCTTTAACTCCATTGATTTCAGCTTTCCTGACAGTCAGTTTCACTGATACCAACTTCGCCATAGAGATTGATCTTCCTTTTTTTTTGCATTAGTGTGCTGGAAATTGACTCTGCTACAACATGAAACAGATATTGTAGAACAGGAAAATTTCACACTGCATTGAATTTTTTCTATATTCGCGTTCACGATCAACAACGAAAATTTGATGCCCTCTGGGAAATCTTATTTGACCCTATCCTTGACCGCGAATAATTGGTGCTGCGAATAAAGGGCTGAGCCATAAAAACGTGAAGTTTGCAGTCTCAGAGATCTGCAGAAAATTTCTGTTCTGTTCAACAGTAAGCCAATTTTTATTTTTTACTTTTGACATGCATAAAGCAACTCATTTCATAGCTCCCCAAGGGTAGCGGAGTAGTTGGTGTGTGTGCACTACGCTACAGCTTGGGGAGCAACTCATTTCAGTGCACTGCGTCACATATATGATATTATTATATACTGTCTAGAAATAGAAGCTAGTTGCATAGGCGTTCCATGCAACCAGAGACCACTGGTGACTGGACATGTAAGACCCCAAGTGACAGTGACACAGTGTCACTGACACTGACACTGACTGTTAGCCTCATGCCAAGACTCCTATTGCTATCCCCACAGATTATGACTGAATGGAGTTGACTGACTGTAACTGCATAACTACAAGTCAGTGAGTCCGAGACTCAGTGAGTGAGTGACTGACTCACTGACTTGAGTCAATGGCTGAGTGAGTCAGACGAGACTCAAGAAACCGGCTACAAATCAATCATCCTATTCAGACTGTAACAATGCCATAGCGACAGTCAAACACGCTCGCATCTGTGTTCTGACATTCGGAGAATGAGATTCAAGCAATGAAACTCACCAACTTCTTACTCGATCTATCTTTAATCTTAGCTATGATGATGATCTCAATGAAGAAAGTTTCTTCTAAATCGTGTTTAAATTTTTCGCAGCCAGGATTGTCGCGAAAAAAGTTTGTAGCAAAAAAACAAAACAGAAAACAGAATGAGAGAATATTTCTGCATACATATAATTATTGCACCACGCCATTATATTTCCGCTACACATAATACATTGATATTGTCAGTTACAGATCGTACCTCAGGTTTCTATTGGTCGCAAAAATGTTGTCTTAAGGGTCATAATTCTCTAAATCAAATACGATATGTCACTTGAACTCTTCCCAGTCAGCAATACAATGGTGGTCCTACACAGGACGTACCGACGTAAGCAACTATGTCGGACCATGATAGTAGAACTACGTTGGAATGGCGTAGTTTTGGTCACCGGCACTTGAATGACCGGTCATTAGTAGTTTTATAACCGTCAGTCCTTCGTTGGTCCTTCCCAGTCAGCAATCGTACGTACTTCCACAGTACAAGTTCCACAGTGATCATACCATGGTCCTTCATCGGCACTTGGAAGTTGTCAACAGATAAGCAATAATTTGTCGACATTCCGTCGTTACCCAGTGGGCAGAATAGATGATACAGCTATTCTTATTTTTTCACTGAAATAATGTTGTCATATGAACTTAATAAAGTTGTTTCCTCTCTTTATACAATTATCCTGAACATAATAAACGTGAAATTATTATTAAAATCTATTTTATATAATATTATAAATATATAAATAAATATAAATAAATAATATATTATACATAGATCAGCCAAAGAACGCTCGTAAACCATTGTATTTCCACATTACAAGATCCACGCAGAACAGTAGCCAGACATTAAAAACAGACGAGGAGAGCGACGCAAGCCCAGTTACCTAGGAGGGTCCGGGAGTTTGCTCCCCAGGGGAAAATGTGAAATTTAAGCTTTGGGAAATTCGAGTTGAGAGCATCTCAACGCATTTATAAGTGTTCAGGATTGACTCATGTTGTGAGTAATCACTTGCACTGCACTGCAAGAATGTTGCTAATGAATGTTGCTCATTATAGTTTGTATACGTAACTACTGCTTTTATCAACTTATAATATATGGTACAATGTGTGTCTTTCTAAATTAGTATCATCTACATAATTATATAGTTCATGTATATCCTCATATACAAGGACATAATCATCCTACATGATTAAACTTACAAAAATATCATTACGGATAACATGAATTAAATATATTCGGATGTGTTCAAATGGAGAATAAACAGCAAAGATATTATATGGATTCAACAAAAACAAAATAACGGATTAAACAGTAAAACTCAAAGCTCTTCAATTCTTTTTCTACTTGCCTTGGCGTGAAATTTTCTTTGCATGAGTAAAGATCCAAAAACAAGTTCCAAAAACGCGTTCTTTAACATTATATACTATATACTAATGATTTCACGTTTATTACCTTTAGGATAATTTCAAATAACGGAAACAACTTTATCGAAAACTTTATGGAAACACTTATTGTAGCTTATGTTTACCGAACCCCCCGTTATCAGAACAAACTTATGTAAAACCAAAGGTGCTCGGATTGCAAAGAGTGGCTGTGTATCCTGCTTTTTTTCAAGTACCAAGGAAGTGATTGCGACTTCAGAGAGGGTAGAAATGTAACATAATATTACATAATTTAAACTCGATTATATACACATGGATTTCCTACTGATAATTGTACTGGACTCCAAAAGAAAATACTTGGTGTATTTCTGGGTCTTGGAAGTAAACATATGGAGGTTAGCTTGTGCAAACAAGATCGGGCATCGCTCATGTAGAGTGGTCTAAACGTGTGGTCCGTTGCCATGGCAACCCTGTCACCCGCTCACGCGATTATCGTATTTCGGTTTCGACGAACCAAAAACCAAAGATGCTCTATTTAGGGTATAAATGGAGTATCCTTGCAAAACGCACAAATTTTGCACAAATTAATAATCTTTTAAGAAATTTGGGTGGGCTTTATTTCTTCTGTATTTTAACTCGCATTATACTATAAATTATATGTCGGGTAGACGTGTATTTATATTTCGTGCGAAACTGCGGGTCACTTAGACCCGGTATGACAACTTTTTTTTTTCACAATGGTGAGATTGACCATGTTGTTTGTACAAGCTAATCTCAATTTCTATGCTTGAAAGCCTTTGGTGCACCACATGAGCACAAATTCAAACTCTGCACTACAAAGAAAGACGTGAACAAGGGGTCAGAAACAAATGTTACCAGAGTAGCTTGTGCTTTGGTAAATTAACAGAGTGTGTGAGTGATTGGGGTTTTACGGCTCCACCCAACCCGTTCGGGTGATACGGGCGCCAGAACAGAAGACCCGGGACCGGGGTTTCCCCCTACTCTTATCGATAAATCCCAAGGGTTCTTTATCCTGCATACCACCATAGACAGTAGTACACAGCGCCCGGCCTTGTTACGCAGTTGGGCAGCACTGCAGAGTCACCGAAGAATTACAATTGTAATTCACAATCATAACGCCCGTGGCCTGATCGGGTCTCGAACCCGGAACCTCGACCCCCACGGTCGCCATAGGATTGTAGTCAGCGGTTTAACCCACTGCGCTACCGGTGCCCCTATTGGTGAATTAACAAATGAATAAAGAACAATAATTGTACATGTTTTAATCAAACATAAAGGTATATGTATTTTTTTGGTTGAGCAGGAACCATAATATGAGGGACATTGTACAGTGTACTTCCTCACAGATTTAGAGATATATATATGTATACATGTTTATCAATTAGGAGACGAACAAAGGAAATGGTGGCTAAATAAAGGTTCCTTTATTAATCCCCATTTACGCTAATTATTTACGGTTGAAACAGAGAAGTCCCGATTCCTGAGGTACTGTTCACAACGAGGCTCCACACCAGACTGCCGTCTCGTGGCCTTTTCAGAAGAGTCCCTCAAAGCCGATCGATTAGGTTGATGATATTGAGGACATCATACTCAGATATTGTAAAAGCTAGAGTTCCAAGTATAATATGAGCGACATGTGAGCGATATTACCGTGTCACAATTTTATTACATAATATTATAATTTTTCGCTTATTTGCACACCCATTAATATTTATTCGTTCAGGACAGAGATGAATTTGTGGTTCATGATAATATACAAATTGTTCAGTATAATGTACAAGTAAAACAATTGCAAGAAATAATTCGGAAATGAAAGATGAATGATGATATAAAATGAATAACAATAAGTGCATTTCATAAAAATTGCGAAATAAAACGAACATTCTCGATCAGGAATTTTATTGTCTATGTTTTTACCACTATGTTTGGATTTGTTATAAGATTTTTTACTACGTTTATCTTCCACCAAATTTGGATCAATATCACTTTGTCTTTGTGCATGTATGCGTGGAATATCAATAATTAGGGTTAATTATATCTAAAACTATCTATTATCATCAAATTATTATATTAATTCGCATAATTGGAATCAATCTGAAATTTGATTTCAAATTCCCGGTGTTTTTCAAAGTAAACTGAGTGGTATCTACTGTTTATTATGATGTCACGAGACAATATAACATGCTTATTGAGCAAACAGTTGTAAGCAGTCATACGGTTTGCTTTGTGTGATCACAAACAATACAGAGTGTTCCAAAAGTAGTCTACTCCACGTTAAAGATTTCAATGCTTTACAATGGCAATGCACTTTTTCGATAAAGTATTACAAAACAGGTTGCAGTATAAAAACCGCGCAACGATAAGAGAAATAAATACTTGGTATGGATATTTTAACATTTCATGTTGTTATTTCTGTCATATCAAATGCAATTTTGTCGACATTGATGTTGATTTATCTCAATCAAAATAGTGCATCCAGCATTCGGCGATATTTTAAGTATTTTCCCTTTCAGCCCCTGACCATGGATGAGCATCATTTATTATAGATGCCCAAATAAGGCATCGCTTTCATTTTCGAGTAGGTCTTACAGTGCATAATAATGGGAATGCATCGTACATTGTAAATTGACTGTCGGGATTGTGGAGGTATTGGCAATGAATGTCGCCAAGCATCTCTGACTTTTATGTTGTTACAATCCAAATGCGTTATTTTTTCGCTATATCCTGGCACGTAGCACATCGCGTAATGTAACGACCTACTCAAGATATAACAACAATGAAAAGATCAAACAAATGTGAAGTAAAATACTCACTAAAATCAATGCTGTTAGCCAGCCGAAAAAGTCTCAACCAGACACAAAGCAATCGGTTGGCTGGCTTCGGGTTTAGGTCTTAACTGTGATAACTATTCTTTCTTTCTTTTTCTCATTATTATTATTATTATTATTATTATTATTATTATTATTATTATTATTATTATTATTATTATTATTATTATTATTATAATTATATGTTTGGCAAAATTCTTCTTATTATAATTAATCTGGAATAAATTAATAAAGTATATTGTTAGTTTGAATCTAATCGAGTTCAATTAAATACATGAAGGTATATTTCCCCCTAAATAAGTTGACTTTAAGACTTTAAATTTACAAATTAAAAAGGATAATTTTTTTTTCAAGTATAAATCGTATACAGTAATTTAGAGAATAAACGATGATAGTGAAAAC
>KB292279.1:27440-43839 GCA_000328365.1 Capitella teleta
GAAAATGTTTTGAAAGGATTGATGATAGAATCAGCTGCAGCAAAACAATATATACTTATTAATTATTATAGGATGCAAATGACATTAAGTGTCGTACTATAATTTTTAATTAAAGCGTTTTAATTTAATGTAGTAAGACCTTTAAAAATATAATGTCGATTGCATGCATCAATCATTTTGCTGTTTTCTTGAAATCGCTATTTGTTGTTTCAAAATTATCTTCAATTCATCAAGTACGCAAGATGAGAGCTGATTCTTAAAGATCACGTCGTAATTTGGCTCCAAATTTTCGCTCAAAAAATCATAAATGATTTCATCTAAAGGTTTTAGATTCACGCCACTGATAATCCCCACTTTGCTGCCAAAAAACTGTCAATTTGTTGTTGCTCTCGATCTCGATCTATTCTTCAAGTCGTGATCATTGATAACCGGAAGTATTTAGTCGCTTTGAATCTCGTCGCTATCATAACGAACTTCGGCAACATTATACCAATGTGAGCGATCAATCCATGCTATAGAGTATCTCTGATTTGAGCGTCTTTTGCTCATATACGGGGAGATTTAAACAGTACGTGGGCTAGTGGGCTACTCTATGTGTTTCTAATGTTTATCATATCACCCCAACAAAATCAATATTCTAATGAAACGTGAATCTTAGTACACGTATACTTTGTATGAAACTTTGTACTTGGTACTTTTAATGTGGCTCAAAAGCGATCACGCTTCTGCCACTACGCTATTTTCGCACCTTTTATGTTATGATTGAATAAAATTATTATTATTATTATTATTATTATTATTATTATTATTATTATTATTATTATTATTATTATTATTATTATTATTATTATTATTATTATTATTATTATTATTGTTATTGTTATTGTTATTGTTATTATTATTATTATTATTATTATTATTATTATTATTATTATTATTATTATTATTATTATTATTATTATTATTATTATTATTATTATTATTATTATTATTATTATTATTATTATTATTATTATTATTATTATTATTATTATTATTATTATTATTATTATTATTATTATTATTATTATTATTATTATTATTATTATTATTATTATTATTATTATTATTATTATTATTATTATTATTATTATTATTATTATTATTATTATTATTATTATTATTATTAATATTATTACAAAAACGCATATTTGGAACGCTACTGTGCCATGTCAGCAAACGTCTTTGTAAACATTGTCCAGATGGAAAATTGGATTTTGCTTGGTGCAGTATGTTTTAACATCAAAGGAGGGCTGTATAGCCACAGGAAGCAAAAAGAGAAAGAGCGTAACATTTGTTCCACATAAAGTGCGAATTTGTGTTCTCTTCATGAGATTGCATTGCAAACAGCAATTCCTTCTTTTATTTCCCGTCCCAAGCCCTAAATGCACCCACAATTACCCCACAGGGCGTATCCTTCTTTCATCGTGTACCAATAGAGAGATGGCTGAGCGTGCTCTATCTGAGAAAATTTGAAGATATTAAACATAAAAGCACCACAAGTATGTTTTTCATTATTGGTACATCTCTCATATCTCACATCTCTTATTGGTTCTAATGAAGTGTCCAGACTGTTGTATTTATTCTATTCTAGTTTCTAGCTAACTTGATACGACACTTGGGTGACACATGGGAGAAGGATGAACATTGGTCCCAACTTGGCATTGGGAAAATCCATTGCTTCATGGTAATGCAATATTCTCATCTCTTCTATTATAAGTGCATTGAACATGCATATTAGCAGGGTAATATGAATACACATGGTTTTATAGCCGACAATATGAAGTTTGTCCATGGGAGTGCCAAACCACATGCTGGCACTAATCAGCTGCGCAGTTAATGTGTGCCTTGCACACACATTCCACGGGAATAAAGCGTGAATAACTGTGTGTTTTATCTCTTTGCATAGAGCTTTAGTTAGTGGTCAGCTACGAGAAAGCTTACACGTAATGGATGTTTCATTCACCAGAGTGTTCTATTTCCATCACAGGGAAATACTAAAAAGGGCCGTGAAGGTGTGTCGTGTGGTTCACTTGATTGAAACTTGATCATTTCATTCTTCTCGTCGTTAATGTCTTCATGATCTGCACTAGACGTGTACGTAAGGAGAATTGAGCAACCAAAACAGGAAGCCACGAATACCTTTGTGAACAGTCCAGAAAGTTCCGCTAGGGATTTTGAAAGCTCGGAAATCTCTTTTGCGGACGTCTTTGAAGCAGCAGCTCGAAGGTGGATATACTAGACGGCAAATATTTGAAATGCGAGCTGATGGATCGATTCTGCAAGATCTTAGTGCATTTACGCCAACCCATTGCAATCAGAATTCTGAATTGATCTGTAATCTGTTTTCCGACAAGTGTCTGGCGCTGCCACGCTCAGAGGTTCCGCTGTGTCCCATATCTGACAGCTGTTGTAATTGGCATCGAATAACAAACGCAATCTGAAAATCAAATAGTCGTTTAACTTCAGTTTCCGTGGCTGCGAAGTCAAAACCATTTCGGACTGAGTAGTCCTCATTTGAGCAAATTGTTTTTTTCTTTGCTCCAGGGTGAAACCGATAAAACCCAAAGCTGCAGTTGGGTATTCCTTGGGCACAATGCATCGCAGAACGAAAATAAGTTTGTTTTGGTAATTCTATAGATGAAGGAAGTGCAGATAGGCCGTGTCCTTTTGATCACAGGGCCCGATTGTCTGTGCATCACGTGATTGCAATGGTGCAACAGCCATTCTGTTGTCGTTTTTCTGTCTGGAGGCGCGGAACGTATTATTTTGAGCGTTGGCCCCCTTCTTGACCTATGAGCACTAAATGTCCTCGCAAATACGATTGACCCAACTTCAAACTGCGCCCTCAGCTCTGAGGACTCCCGCCACTAATTGAATCCAATTCCATTCTATTCAGCGAGGCAGTATGACGTTTGCGAGTTGGAATTTAGACGAGGGTCCATAAAACAGAAACAACATAAAATGGAAAATTCATCTTTAATAATTGTTGAGTCAAGATTTAAGAATCACTGCCTGTGTTTGCTTCTAATGTTCAAAATAAAAAAAAATGATATGTAACTGATTCTCTTCTGTTTAAAACTTTCCTCATTCAATCAGATTATTAATAATTAACCTCAAATAGTAATGAACATTGCAATTGTGCTCAAAACTCTTCAAGCTAACCATGAAACCTATTACGTATTACTGTATGACCGCTCTATGCTTAAAAACGACAATATCTAAACCATTATTTTGTCGATTGATTTCTTGAGCTGGTTTGACGGCTCCCTCGCTACACAGGCCGCAATCCAGTTGTTGGGGGCATTATGTGGTAGGACATGTAAAACCAAAACTTTGGGCAGAGACATAATCCAGCTATTCGAACTGAATCATCGCTCGACCATTTCATCAGTCATATATTACATGTGTGTTCAACTGCACCGGCAGTGAAACTCAGTCAATAAAATCAAATTGGGTAAAAGTGCTTGCAACCAGATATATATAGACAGGCTCATGTTTAATGCTTCTGTGTAATTGTGTTGCTATAAATTCCGTGTTTACATCTCCCCATTGAGCTTTTATTATGGTTTGCGAGAGGACATTTTCCTTATTTAGTGGTCAGCTTACGACAGAGCTAAACCAACGAGGAAGTGTTGTCCTTCAAAGTAAATGCTTGCTTTTCCATATTGTTTTCACGGGGAATGGTGAGGGCGGTATGGTGTTTGTACGGTAATGCTCTTACTTTCAGAGCAGGTCTCGATGAAATGCAAAGACATAATGCGGGTGAGACCCTCAAATTATCCCACAACATTATTTATGATGCATTTAATGCAATGCGTGATTTGCCATGTTAACGATTATACCAAAGTGAAGTTATCAATTCATTATGCAACATCTCTAAGAGTGCAGGAAGGCATGATCTTGTCAGCTGTAAAAAGTGACAATACACATCCTCTTGAATTGAGACGCAGCGATAGTTTTAGGACAACCGCCGGAATAAAGTGTTTCTTCACCACCCTTAGCTTGTCGCCAAAGAATGAGTGATCGATATTGTTCGCAAAGGTGCAGTGCCACAGGACTGTTATGAATTATAGATTGAAGTCCGTCTAGGATGATGAGGAATTGGTGGCCGAAGAATGAACCTTTTTGTACTGGAAGCTAGAAAGGAAATTGAAAGTAAATCAAGAAAGATAGCGATCACTTTATTCCACAAGAAAACGATGGTACTGCAACGGGGTGAACTTATTTATACATAATGGTCCAGATTAATACATTGATGAAATAATATAATCATAAAAATAATATAAATGAATAAAATATGGCAGGATATATTCTTCTATTACTGCATCATTTCCATTCGTCAATACTTGGGATTAGTATATGTCGCATAACATTATGATTATTGGACTAGGAGCCAGTTTCTTTCTGTGTACTGAAGAGAGAAACAATGCTTTCCCAATGATGCAAAATGCAATCAGGTTGAATCAACGATCTCAATAGGTGGTGTGTGGGGTGAAGCACTATGTCAGGACGGATCAAGGTGACCGTGTGCGACGAATATTACACTTGGACTCGTGTCCAGTAACCAAGAGTTCCAGCGAATATTGCTCAGCTTGAGAATTTACACGCAGCTGCTCCTGAAGGAGTCCATGAACGTAGAAGCCCATAAGTGATGGGCGATGTTGATAACGAACCAAAAACGAGAGCGAAGACGCCATTCCAAGAGGACAACAACGAAGAATCATATTTAGCTCGAAACAAAAAAACACAATGTAATATTTATGAAGTCGGAACAGACAAAACAAAAGTTGTGAAATGGATGTGCTATTTCAAATCTGCTAAATGTCTAAGAATACTTCTATGGGTTACAGGACCGAACAATTAATCTATTTGCTAGAATAAAATATGCAAAAACCTCTGCGATAAGTTCGACGGGGTCATATATATGGACATGCAAAACTTCACGAAGTGCATAAATTTTCATAGAACGTTTGGACGGGAGATGAACAAAATAATATACGTGCGAATACATTAAATATGTAAATGAACACGTTATCAGATGATCATATTGATAACTGATTTTGAGAACAATTGCTGTCATCGGCGATATTATCTATAATAATAACGCGTTTTCACCTAATGAACCAGATTAATTAATTAATGGAATGTTTGGTCACGTGAATTTCTGTTTATATGTGGTATTAGGGCACACGGCGAGCAATAGCATAATTTATAATATTATAACAAAAATATTAGACGTTTGTAACTAATGAAATTTACTAGTTTCAATAATCTATGGCCATTAGTGTACGGTTTGATCAATGTTGCAAGTGTCTTTGTTGCCCAGGTCGAATCACCTGTATCGCTGATCAAACCCAACACTAATGGCGCTAATAACCCATACAATTTCTTAAAAGTGGTCAGTGCCCCGGATATAGAAGACTGAGCGTTATGATTCTAGTTTCAGAAGGAACACAAATAAAAAAGACCTCTTTTTAGGTTTCGCCCAAGGGAGTGACTGATCAGTTATATGTAACAGAGGATTCAATGAAACTACCCTCTGTCCACGTGACTATATTTCTTCATTTTTTTCACATTTATGGCAGCATGCCAGCGAACCCTCATCATGTTTAATACCTGGTTATATTATAAGTATTTGATTATTATCTTTCCGACCAATTTATTCTCTCTTTTTCTACATGTAGCTTTCTCTCTGATGATGAGACACAAATTCAGCGCACAAGAGGTACTGTAAGAAGAAGTCTAAATTGCAGGAATAGCTGTTTCTAGAATAGAGTTTCACCATTCTCGGTTCTCTTCCCTCGAGGACATCAAGGTCGTTGACCTTTTGTTGTAAAGAGCACTGGGTCCAATGGCAAAGGGATGATTGGCTCTTCACCATAATTATGACAAATGGTCTAATTGAAGGTTGTCTGCCTTTCACAATCCACGAAGCATGTAAATGGAAAGCCAACCATTTTTATTTGCATAAAATGATGCCTGATTACTCGACGAAAATTTCTGTTAAATTGGCTTGCTGCGATCGAAAAGCGCTTTAGAAATATGGGATCGGTCCAAATTGAAGTCGCAACTTTATATTTTCAAACTATGATTTGTTTACAAGTGCACGAGGAGGTGCTAAATACTATTCCCGGAACTCGGGAACAGTTTATGAAAATCCCCATTCATGAACCAAGAACACAAAGTCCAATTATAATTCGAATACTGTGTTCAGTACAGCGTGGTATTACTGTTATATTTGTCATGGGCGATTATCCACAGAGGAGTGCTCGTTTAACCCTGTATATATAATTATACAGAACGAGCGCTGCTTCCAGTATACGCAGTTCTAAACCAAAAGCAGAAACATGGCTTACAAAGTGAATGTTTTGTTTACTTTGTTCCTCACCCTACTGGCTGCAGGACCCACCACCGCCTTCCAGATGGAAGTTGTACCCGTGGTGTCTGGAGAACTGGTCGTTCTAGAGAACCAACCGATTGGATCCCATCTTGCATACCTCAAGGTGACCGGTAGGGCCGGAGAAGTTCAGTGTCGTGTTCGTGATTCAGAAGTTGTATCGATTCAACAAATCAACTCCACATTTTATGACATTGTGACTAGTGCCGTTTTCGATCGAGAAGTACAGAATGAATACACAGCACGGCTGGTCTGTGAAATATATAGTGAGGGTCGTTATGACGAAATACGCCTGAAGCTTCAGGTAAAGGAGGCCACTGATGATCCTCCGGCTGTAGGACACACCTCAGTTTTGCATATTGAAGTTGTGCCTAAGGTGAATGGAGAACTAACCGTTCTTGAGAACCAACCGGTTGGATCACATCTTGCATTCCTCAAGGTGACCGGCGGGTTTGGAGGAGTTCATTGCCGTATTCGTGGTTCAGAAGTGGCGTCAATTCAACAGATCAACTCCACATTTTATGACATTGTGACTAGTGCCGTTTTCGATCGCGAAACACCGCGTAGATCTTCATCGTTGCTGCAATGCTTTTCCGAGGGTGATGGTCGGATGGAAGGAATACGCCTGAACATCCAGATCAGGGAGGCCACTGTTAATTTGCCAACTGCTGGATCAACTTTGCAGATGGAAATCGTGCCTGACTTGCCTGGAGGACTCACCGTTCTCGAACACCGACCAGTTGGCTCACATCTCGCATATCTCAAGGTGGACGGTGGAGTTGTTCAGTGCCGTGTTCGTAGTT
Organism: Capitella teleta; assembly: GCA_000328365.1. Classification (NCBI taxonomy): domain Eukaryota; kingdom Metazoa; phylum Annelida; class Polychaeta; family Capitellidae; genus Capitella; species Capitella teleta. Next base: position 34,683 of record KB292279.1, read on the forward strand.
CAAACGTGGTTTCACTTCAAAAGTTAACCTCCACTTTTTATAACATTGTGACTCGTGCAGTCTTCGATCATGAAACGCAGGATGAGTACGCTGTACGGCTGGAGTGTGAATCGGATGGTGACGGTCGTTATGAAGAAATATACCTACAATTCCACGTGAGGGAATCCGCTGATGAATAACCTGCCTCAAAAGAAATCAGGATGGTTGGGTTTCTTCTTTTCTTCTTTTTACTTTGCAGAAAGCGAATTCAATTACCCATATGGGCAGTTGGGCACTGTTGCTGTATTGTGGAATAAAGTGATGACAACCGTCTTAAGTCTAAAGGCACAAATGCAGTCGAAAGTCGATGAGCAGTGATTGGTGTAATAAAAGAGAGAGATGAATACAAAATGATAACTTTTTTTCATGGTCAATCATTCATCATGCAATATTGCAATGTTGCACCATCAATTCTATTATGATATTTAGAATATTCATAAGATATAATATTGCTAAGATCAATACTGGTTCTCCAGATGAACTATCTGCACTCCTTGAACATTTATGTTGCGATCGATTTGCGACATACACCTAATTTGTTCTTTCCGCTCTTTTGTTCCTTGTTCTTTCACTAACAATCAGTTATTTCTTTATTTTATTATATTATATTCTTATTGTTTCTTGTGAATTTGGCTGTGACCCCAATTTGTTTTTTTCTTTGCTTTAAATTTTCTCTTCATATTAAAAAAAAGAGAAGTAATCACCGTGCATGTATTTGAGAAATATACATGCATATATCTAAGGGAGGTTCCGTCTTGATGGACTGGCCATGAATTCATCGTATTTGATCACAATTTTTCGTGGAGGGAAATGGCTGTTTGACAGTGTTTGACATGCCGCTTTGGTCCGATATTTAATTTAATTTTCTTTCGATTTTCGATGCTTTTTTGAAAAACGTCACATTAAATCCATTAAATAAAGCTTCTGAGACTGTGTGTACTCTTGAAGCTATATTTATATGGTCACAGGATTATTAGCCAAACGCTGATTTGCAGAGTGCAGCAAGTAATGGTTACTGAGTCACAATTTTCGAAAAAGAGCTCCTTTGAGACAACAAAGTTTTGCATGCATGCATATATGTTCGAAAGTTCTCACGGCAAGCAGAGGATAACAAAAAAACCTTTGCCTTTCTTAATATTTAATAATATTATACAATGTACGTACGACATTCTGTGCCAATACTCGGCATCTCATGTTGCAAATCACGGTATCTTTGTCCGATTGCAACGCTTGATCAGCCACGTGTGATTACCAATTCTGTTCACCGTCACCAAAGAATGACGCATCGAGACGAAGCGAATGTTGATCATCAATCTCCAATTGAAACCGTCGCAACCAAACTGCCATCGGTCTGGCCTGAGGTCATTCACAGGACAGACATTGACTCAGTGGGGCACGTGCTCATCCAATTCTATCTGCATTGGGATGCGATTTAATTTGACAAAATCATTGCCGTAACCCATATGCAACGCTGATAGATGGACTATAGTTTTATCACAGGAAATGCCCTGTCTGTGTAGGAAAGCAAGGGCTCTGTTAAAACGAGGTACTCAACATGGAGATAGATTCGTCATTGACTGTTTAGCAAAATTTTATTGACAATTATTATGTCACCAATCCAGATTTTGGAGTCAACATCTCAACGTAAGATTATATACATTAAATACTGTCAATCTTAGTTCCTTTGTCTGTGGAAGCACCTGTGCTGAATGTTAAACATAATAAAAGGTTTTATACAAAGGAAATATTAACATAGATATGCTTTGAAGTTTAAACAAGTAGGCACTATTTAACATCAGAGATATTATGCAATATCAGCGAAGAATTTTGTTGGCTCAACGCATCTTTCTTGCAATCCCCAAAAATGTCTAAAATCCGGAGCCACTTCGATGTCATCACGATGTTCATGTATATGCTGGCACAGCCGGCATGGATAATTCCTAGCTTTAATGGTCAGGTCATCCACACACTTTGACGTAAACTTTCGATGAATATACTCATTAAAAGCCGTGTTGTTTCGGTCTAGATATTTCAGAGTTTCTGCCAGATCTTTCGGTGATGCGAAATTGCGGACGTCAAGAAAACTTCCTTTGGGTAGAAATTTGTGATAATCAACACTCCCTAACACAACTTGGATGACATCAACACGGAGGAAACGAGTGAACTTTTCCGTATAATAATCATCACAAACACTGTTTTCAAAACTGAAGTAAAACTTGTAGTTCTTGGACATGAAATCAGTGATACATTGTGCCTCTTGATGATTATGTTCCATATCTCGACACAAGGGGGTGCCACAGGCACCGTAGATGTCCACAGGAAAGTACTTGCGTAACTCTTCGACGTAGGTTTCTCTCTGGCTAGGACATTTGCAATGTGACACAAGCCACGCTGCTTTACCAGGTATCTTCTTTGGTTTTGCGTAGTCTCTACACGTGGGTCCAGTACAAGCCTTGGTCGCATCATGAGTACAAATCTGTTGGTACAGGGCAGCTGGAACGTCTGAATCATAGGCGTAGGTCGAGGTTAAGTTGAATTCATTCCATATCTCCAGTTTCGCCTCAACCCGGTCCCACGTTTTAGTAGGTGCTTCGGTTTCATATATGACCCACTTCTGACCAAGCGGTCTGTTCCCCGGGGGAATGTTAGTAGAACGGATCTCTCTCGCTCTGAATAAGACCGCATCACTCCGTTCGAAATCGTCACGTGATTCGGTGAACTGACATTTCAAGGTTGGCGGCAGGTTTGGACAGTTGAAGCTTCTCTTCCCTCGAAACCAGGGCACAGCATCTCTGAAACGTGTCCAACTTGAGATAGTAATGACGTTCTTGCTGGGTACATTTGATGTCTGGACGATGTCAATAGGCCCAGCAACTGGTTCTTGTTGGCTTTCAGGAAGAACATCCTTCGTACCACCAACGGCCACATCACTCTCTGAGATTGGTTCGTGGTTTTTGTCTATCCCTCCTACGTCAACATGTATGCTTTGCTTGACTGATTGTGATTTGTCTCCAACCTGTGTGTTGACGTCACTGTCTGACGTTAGACTTTGTTTGGCGTCACCAGCATCAACATTCTCGGATTCCTCACGATCATCCAGAGAGCCATTGATGTCGATGGATCTATCTCCTTCAGGCGGATTTATGGCGCCAATCTCCGGGACTATTGTGATGCCATTGGCCGGCGATTTGATGGCGTGACTGCTTTGGATCTCCGTCTCTGGGACGATTTCATCGGGTGCTTCTAGGACACTGTCGTCAATATCCTCATCCTCCCCGCTTTCTGGCTCTTTTTCCTCGCTTTCCGCCGTCTCATCCCTCACGCCGTCAACTTCTGTAAGATTGAAATCCTGCGTCAAACGTGGATGGTTATAGTATAATAGAGCTCCAACCACAAGTAAAGCCACGAAAAAGCTGCCAACCAGTTTGAATGAGCCCATATTCATCCGTCTGATTCTTAGTTGGATGCGTTTTCTTCGCGTGTTGTAATGCATGATTTGGAAATGCCAAAGCCTCTGAACCTGAATGATTACATTGCACAGGTGTTTATCAATATCACATTATAAATCGATAAAAGAGAACGATTTATGATGTATGGGTAAGCTTATACGATTCATTGTGTTGTTCTAATTAATGAGGATTCGTGGGATTATTGATTTTTATTTATTTTTCGTGGTCTAACCTATTAACGGTAAATGTATAATGTAAAGCATATGGTACTGCCAGAAACCGGCCATTCATTCCATGCCCCCAGAGAGTGAGGGCTGCCGCTTAGAGAAAAAGCACATTAAATCGATGGAAATAGGTATTGATTGACATTATTTTACAAAATAAATGAAAGAAATTGTTGTGCAGAACGAGCAAGCATGCATTAAGAGGCTGAGCCCTCAACACAATAGTCTAGACTTACTGAAATGTTTTAATAATCTACCGACAGCGATGATGACCAGTTTTGTGCCACAAACTCATTAATCCCTCGTGTGAATACTGACTATAGGAAATGCTCGTGTGTTTAACTGCTTGATAGATATTCGCAAAATAATTATTACGATGAACTTGCATATAATTGTTATCATTTTTTTTCGTACCTTACCATAATATTATTATGCTGTCATACAATAAAATTATTTATTTATTTATTTATAATTCATTATCATGATTGCCGTATATTATGACGGTGTGAAAATCATAACGCACATAGGCCGCAAAAAGCGCGATCCCGCAGTGCAAATTTAGTGTTCAACAGCATAATTACCACTATAATAATGTTTCTATTCGTGTCCACTTACCATGGCGAATAAATACTATCAGTAATATTCTTATTAGAAATAAAATGTATTTCGTGTTCATCTTCAAATCGATTCAGGGGTCTTCTGTCAATTCGGCGTTGTGCATTACAGAGCACATAATGAAAACGCTTTAGGCGAATCATCGAGAATAACACGACTAAGAGCGTATGGATCAGCTGGCTTAACACACGAGTACAGAGTCGCCTTTCAGCCTTGAAGGCCTAGGGGTGAGTTTTACAAAGAAATCGTCACCAAAATCTTACAATCGGATTGTTTTTTGTTTTGTTTTTGTTTTTTGTTTTTGTTTTTTTTTAGCAAAGAAAATTGATATGTGGCCTGAAATTTGTACTTCCTGTTGACGTCAATTATGTCTTCCAACGTTACAAGGACGTTGGAAAACTTCCAGAGGCGCTGCGAAATTAACGCTAAAGTAAACAGTGTCATATTGAAGGAATGGCTTCAAATAGATCTGAAAACAGTAATTACTATCCATTCGATACCAAACGTACAATGCGTACAAACGTACAAACGTACAATGCAAAACAGCGGCGTCACAGGCGATGATTGACTTGCTGTAATACTGTTTTAGACGTGGGAAATTGGAACCACAACAAAATGATACCACTCGTTCACACAGAACTATCATATTAATCGTTCATGCATCATCAATGCAAAGTGGGGACCAATAGTAATAATCGCAATTTATGCTTTGGGCAGTGGAATCGGGGCTGTGGAGTAAATTCCGATAATAAAGGGAGGGAGAACTGATTAAAAATGGACTTTGAGTCGTTATTTGATGCACCAAAAATGATTCCTATGACTGGCTCACACAAGGAATATCATCGCTAACGATTTCGCGGAGATATATTGCTAATTAGGCGTGACGTCAGGAGCTGTGATGAAACACTGGGTTCCCCATCTTTTACAATGGGCCTCGTCATATCAGCGTGTTCTGCGACTAAACCCCTAGATATTTTTTATTTTCTTTTCGGAAATAGATAGAATAATCATTTTGCCACCAGTCAGGCGCTAAAAATAAATATTTTGTGCAATTTTTCTTATTTTAACAAGCGATTTTCTAGGACACCTACCATGGTTTCTCATCCTGAAACAGTAAAAAGGTCAGCCAGAGTGCACCACGCATGCGCAATACTGACGCTTTCGTTTCGTAAACAACAAATATGTCCTTTTATGGCGAAGATGATCTGCTCTGATTGGCTGAAATCGACAGCTTCACGAGGGGAACAGGACCAATCACGGCAAGCCCTCATCTGACGTTTGCCTCCTATACTTCGTAATGGAAGCCATTCTTCCAAAGGCGCAATGCTAACCCCGATATTCGGAATGCATTATTTCCTTACGCTTGCATCCAGGCATGGTGTTCTTGGCACGGAATGCTCTCAATTGGTGCTATGAGTCAATAGAACATCACTTAAAATTCAGTTCCCATCCCTTACAAGTTAATTTCAAGCAGTTAAATTGGGACCCATTAACCTAATACCACAATGTTCATGCAATGTTAATAACATAGCAGGTTCCTACAAGTCAGAGTGGGGACACTCAGTTGATTATAAGCATAAAGTGAGGACAGAGTTTGGGATAATACTGATACCATTTTATCCATGGAATCAGTTTGCAGTAGTATTTTTACATGAACATGAACTGGGATAATTATGTGTACATTTAATTGTGTATTTCAAACTACGAGTATTATTCAAACGTGTGAACCAAGGCAGGCAAAATAACATACATTGTTTGTCCAGGCTCAGAGTTTCCCAGAAATTGTTGCGAAAATTGTACGCGTTCTTGTACCCGGTGTGTATATTACGAAACCAACCCACTGTCAAATAACCCAGATGCTCTAGCCCATGAGCTGCAGCTCGGCGGCTACAATTAAGATTTCTGGCATATGTATGATTCTGAGAGTGGTCGAGGCTCGAGATCGGTAATAATGACCCCTTTGAAATTGCTTGAGGCGAATGGCTCTACTAGACCCCAAAGGCAGCCTGGAACAGCCGACTAGCCAGCCGAAAAAAAAAAGTATCTGAACTACCGCCGTCGCCGGAATTCTACTGATCCACCGAAAAATAGTTGGCTCAGTCGCCGCCGAAAATTCATCGGTTAACCGCATTTCTTTCGAGAGATGGACTTATCGTCTTGATTTAACGAAACTGACAATGTAAGCTTTCAATATATGATACATTTTTTACCCAAACACCAAGGATGTTATTGCACTTCAGAGTGGTAACATAGAAAAAAAAAAATGAAAATGAAAAAAAAAAAAAAAAAAAAAAAATTGCGGAAAGGTCAAAACACAAAGAATCAGTAATATAAAACAATCAGCAGAAGGTGATAGAAGAGAAATGCTTATGTATCACCGAAGTGACAAAACAGGAAAAACATTGCAAAAAATCAACTCATGAACAAAGGCCCGAACATCAGTATAATTACTGTTTTTTTTTTTATAATTATGATTTAAATAAAAACAATGTTCTGAAAAATAAAGGTTCTCCTGATAGTAAGATGATTACGATGAAACCCGCAATTAAGTCGCTTCCACAAGAACGGTGTAAATCGCAGATGAGGAAGATAATTATAGTTTTTCACTTTGGAAGAGGCAGGCTTTTCCAAATATTTCAAAGGCAGTCAGAGTGTAACTGACCTTTAAGTACATGTATATTTTGATCATTTGTGCCAATGGAAGTAAGGATGTTTCTTACCATATAGGGTTTATTCTCAATTGTAAACGTTCTTTAATTGTTCATTCACAGGTGAGTGAGTGAGTGAGTGATGGGGTTTTACGGCTCCACCCAATCCAATGGGATGATACGGGCGCCACAACAGAAGGCCCGGGATCGGGGTTTCCCCCTACTCTTATCGATAAATCCCAGGGTTCTTTATCCTGCATACCACCATAGACAGTAGTACACAGCGCCCGGCCTTGTTACGCAGTCGGGCAGCACTGCAGAGTCACCGAAGAATTACAATTATAACAAATTACAATTATAATTCACAATCATAACGCCCATGGCCTGATCGGGTCTCGAACCCGGGACCTCGATCCCCACGGTCCGCATTGGATTGTAGTCAGCGGTTTAACCCACTGAGCTATCCTGTGCCCCTCTTCATTCACAGGTAGAATGATCTATCATTATTCATTATGTGATATAATTTTGGTAACAATTGCTAAATGTGTTTATTGGTTTGTTTTGTCTTTTCTTTGCATTTCACGTTTCACGTATGTATCGTTTTATCTTGGCCCTCCACTATATCTTCAAGTGTACATATTATTACAGTACATGTAGCAATCAATAATCGGGTTAATTTTGGCTATCACGACGCACTATTGCTACTCGTGCCGTATGTTTCTCATATGGTATGTGTGGTGTGCGTCATTCCATTTACCTAATTGGTATATAGAATATATACCTACCCCTAATTGTCTAAATTGCAGAAGAAGAAAAAGTAAACATTAAAACAAGCAGTAGAAACTTGCGGCGGGCGATGCATAGCTATATGCGCCTCTTTTACACTTGCTCTTGAATGTAGAAAAAAAATATATATTTGTATGTTCTTTGCATGCATCGTATACATGTAGAGCACATGAGCTTGCTGGTGTTACAGTAATCAAGTCTGTTCTAATTCTGATAGCGAGGTCAACGTGATAATTTTTAATTAGGACACCGTCAACAAAATAGCTCCTTGGAGAGTACTTTTCCTCTCAAGAACGAATAACACTTGTTGATTTATAGTTACTTGACTGGTCCCAGTTTGAGGCTCAATATGACATAGATTGTTGATGCATTGATGCACCTCTTATGCTCAATTGGTATTATTAGTCATGATATTTGATCGACTTTGAAGCCCATCCTCCTTTCAGAACACGCCCCCCCCCCTAAAAACGAACCCCCCTAAAAACGAACCCCCCTAAAAACGAACCCCCCTAAAACGCGTTCTGACTTTCCTAGGCTATTCAATAATTAGATTGCTTGGTTTTACTCACTACATTACCTTTGGACGTATCAAGTGGTTGTAAGAATTAGCTATATAGTCAGCTGCAGTTAGCTTATAAGCTTCACTCGTACGCACTGATATATTTTTTCTCGAAATAACTACATGCAAGACGGCGGAGACCATTAGTCTGGAAAAGAGGGGTTACAAGTATGCAACACCCAGAACTATAAATTCGCATCCAAAGACCATTCGAAGCTCAAGAGCCTATTTCTCACAAGCAACAAGACGAACGAGATGTCGCTTCGTTGGAAAGACACCATCAAGCTACTTGGAGGAAGATTCCTTTCAAAGTGCCTCTTTCTAATCCTTCGCCTTGTCTTCCTCTTCTTCCAGAAATTATCCTGGAAAGTGAGTGGAGTGAGCGATGTGGTTGATAGAAACCAGGAACTGGAGAAGCGAGGAAAGAAGCCGGTGGCACAAGCGCTGAAGCTGCTTTGGTTTAACAAGTACTGCTTCCTGCTTCCTCCGAGCCTCCGGGATTTCATACTGCAGCATGACGAATACGTCGATCCTGAGTACGTCATCCGAAACGACCACGTCTCCCTGTTCTTCTTTGATCCAAACCAAGATGTCGCTGTGTTTGGCGAAGGCAAACCTGGCCAGAAAATGTGGCACACCTCTGCTGGGGACTCCTTCATCTCGATTTCCTTGTACAGGTTTTCTCAGCGTTTGATAATCATGCGGATGAAGGAATTTCACGAATTGTGTGCGTCACTGCCAGATCCAAAGAAAAGTATTATCGTCATGGGAAACACGGCTCGTTGCGGATCTACCCTGCTCACCCAGGTCTACGAATGCTCCAACAAAGTTATCTCT
>KB292286.1:31229-43932 GCA_000328365.1 Capitella teleta
ATACATGTACAGAGGTGTAGCATCATTCTCTTTGCACTTTGCAAGAGAATACAGGTGTACGTACCCTGGTTTTCCTTTCAAGTACAATTATAATAATACACGTGTGCCTCCGTCTTTGGTTTAGGCACACTGATCAATAAATAAGTTATCAGGTTATTCCAACCGACTATTCCTAATTCGGCATACTTATATGCCACACATCAAAGCAGTGTTTTCAAGGCATCTCTCTAACAACAGTGCGGGTTTGTGATGCAAAAAGGATTTGAGAAAGCGAGCTAATTAGCAACTGAAAGCCAAGTTACTGAAGTTGGTGACCGACTCAAACTCCCGATTTTATAACTGTTATTCTCATCCTTTGATGTGGTAATTACCGGGGTCGTTATCGTGCGGTAATAGTTATGCCTACACAACGTAACCTCTGTAATCACAATGCGTGTTATGCCGGTCATACTGGTAGCTGAGAGAAAACTGCGATTTTCTCAGCTTTTTGCTTGCGAAGGTGTGGTTTTCACCAAAGTGTGTGTTGTTCAGAGCTGTATTTCAGTACATGTAATTGCATGTATGATGTTGAATCTTATATGGTTAGATTCACAAAAGAACGATCTATCCTAATATGTTAAATATGTAGAAATGCGTGCGTTCATATAGAAATTACAGAGCGGTAAAGTCAAGGCTTTTTGAGTAAAATGCGTGGCGGTATAGGGGTATCGTCCCGAAAATGCCTTGGCGGTGAATGTGTTATATATTAGTTATAATAACAAATGGATAATTCAGATTTAGGTGGCTTGTACCAGTGAAGAAACTGTGGCAGCTGATGTATCTTTCCACTTCACGAATGCAGACGGCAGGATCATGGCCTAGGGTCATCTTCGGAATTTATATTCTGACAGACAGTACAGCCAGAAGTTGATGGCGTTGTTGATGTAATAAACGAACGTCACGCAGGTGTACGTCAAGTAGAAATTGTCAAACTTTGTTCGAACGTTGGTTTCACTGTGTTCATGACTTCTTGTTCACTACTACGTAAATTTTACATAACAATTCGTGTTCTCAGAATCCATCTCGACCGATTCCCTCAACATCTCCATAATCCGGACATGACATTATATCATTCACGAACATTTCTTTCTCGTGAGCAATTCTCTACATAGAAGAGGTTCCTGCAAAGGTCAAAGATCGAAATGTCATGAAACAAGTCATGAGTCATGAAGACCCAGTGTCACGAGGAACACCAATCTTGGCTGAGCAATGCAATTTCAGAGACATCCACGTCAATATTATCCAATGGCCTGCAGAACAATTCAAGAAAAAAAAACATGGTTTTTGCTCTTTCATTCACAGTATAGTAGGCCTATGCATCATGCAATAAACCCCGTGGAATGAATTGTTTGTTGTCGCTGCACATTCCATTGAAGATCAATGTCACTGAATTTTTACTTGTTTTCCCTTTAAACTTTACACAAAATACAGGAAAGAAACGAATGCCATATCAAATGATTATATATTATTATATGCCATATAAAAATCCATGGATGGGTCATGTTCCGATTGACTTGGTCTGTATTATGAAGGTTCGACGATCGTATTGGATGAAGCGTACCTAAAAACACAAAACAAGAATAGCTGGTGACATCATAATTATGCTGTAAATAGAATTTCGTACATCATCGCTGAGAAAATACAGCCTTTAAGCAAAGACATGATTACGCCAAATAAATATATTTGTGCGATGTATCAGAATAATTGGTCATGACAGGTCATAATCTAGAATGTGATTGGGTTATATATTAAGTGTATCAAAGTTATGCTACTCAGCAATGCGTGACTGCATGGGCTCTGAGCTGTGTCTACAAGGACATGGGCGATTCATCAGGAATTCAGAAGAACAAACACGTAAGCCCCTTCGCGACGCTAAAAAGTGGCCAGGGGATTTTCTCTACATGTACGTACAATGTTCAGAGGATCATTAAATATCCATTTGTGTGTGTTTCCTTTGGGCAATGAGCACGTAATACATTGCTTCTAGACTAGGGATATTTCAAGCCATATTTTGGTGGATCGGTTATTCCCTTTCCAATGGGTAAGCTGATCTCCTGGCACCTATATATATTGGGCAAACAGAAACGCTAATTTCGTCCATATACAATTACTCAAAAGTTATTCACAAAACATATTATCCGATAATACCCCCTTTGAACGTAAGAGCATTGCATCCACGCCTTTAATGTTATAAAAAAATGGGTCAAATAAATGAATATTTCAATGCAATTGTAAATTAATCACAAATCAAAATGTTCAACAAACCACTTACAGTGATTATAGATAATATCACATGGTTGGTGATTTTATTTGGAAAAATGGGAGAGGCCAGACCTGGCGGGCAATTCACAAACCTGTGTAAACTTGATGAAGTCATTGATACACTAGCATATAACAAACTTGTCGTAAGCATGAATTGTGTTCCTCAGCCTGCATGCCCTACAGTAGCCAAATGATTAGCCCCAAAGAGAGATTTGTCCTTTGAATGTATCTTTCATAACAATCTGATTGATATTTTCGAGGCATTTTACATTGCAGAATCTATGAAAAAGTGTATTCCACTCAATGGAAAATCGCTTTTGTATCGTTTTGAGCCAGCTTGCATCTGCTGTTTCCACTTTAATCACTGCAAGTTACAAATATCGTTTTCCAATCGCAGTATTATCAAGTTATGTGCTCGAATAATTCATAGAATATAACTGGCCAAAGCAGACAAGCTTTATCACTGTGTGAGTAGCCTATTTATGGGTTAGATTGATGGGGTTTTACGGCGCCACCCAATCCGATCGGATGATACGGGCGCCAGAACAGAAGACCCTGGACCGGGGTTTCCCCCTACTCTTATCGATAAATCCCAAGGGTTCTTTATCCTGCATACTACCTACTACTACTACTACTACTAGGGCGGCCTCAGCCGGGCATACTACCATAGTCAGTAGTACACCGCGCCCGGCCTTGTTACGCAGTTGGGAAGCACTGCAGAGTCACCGAAGAATTTCAATTATAACGAATTACAATTATAATTCACAATCATAACGCCCATGGCCTGATCGGGTCTTGAACCTGGGATCTCGACCCCCACGGTCGGCATTGGATTGTAGTCAGCGGTTTAACCCACTGAGCTATCCGGTGACCCTATTTATGGGCAAACCGTGACCACATCGTTATGCAATGTTTTGAAAGCTGCTCTGGCCTGCATGTTATGTAGTATAACGCTCTTTTCGGGGTTATGTTGCTATCGTGCACCGCACGAACTCGTGTGGTATCAGTAATATTACCTCAAACTCGCCATTAACATGCATTCATTTGGCTCATATGAATATACAATTAAGTCTTGATTGATTGATTGGTTGATATATTTTGGTTTAATTTTTGTGAAATTGCATTACAATCTTGTAATATCATAGTAAAAGTCATGTGTAGGGTAAATTCCTCAAGGCAAATGCCCGATCGAAGGTGGTGCCCATAAATGCAGCCAAACGAGAGGCAGGGTGAACTGTCGTGTTTATTTAACTTTATCCTTTTAGCCATTGGCGGGAATTGGTCCGTTGCATCAACGAAATGGTTCTTTGAGCTAAGAAATGGCTGCTGGTGATGAATTGAGTCGTCTGGAATGTGTGCAGATTGCTCTTCATAGGTCGATGGGCAATGCTGCAAATGCCACACAACCGCTGGATTTATGACGTCATAAAAAAAAGCCCATCATTACAAAGAACTGTGAGATCATCCTGAAAAGCAACACCTGCGTTGACCGTTCATTTCGTCCGAAAGAAAAGCCAGCTCAGCTAATACATTATCATAATGGCATAATTGGTAGCTAAAATCATACATGCATATACATCAAACGATTCTTACCTGGTGGCTAATCAAGTCTCACATGTTGACCAATAACAGGGCCGGTTGGTCATTTATCTCATTTACTTATTCATTTTAGGTTGCTCTTTTCCATGAGCCGAGGCAGATGAAATTAAATTCCTCCCCGTCGCTCGAGTAGTGGGGAGCAAACTGAAATGAACAAGGGGGTATTTCATTCAGCTCTTATTTAAGAAAAATTAGAGAAACACAAAGGTTTCCTTTCATGTCACGATCTGCGCATCTTATTGTCAATCAGACAATTAGAGGATTACCATCAAAGCCAACTTGTGTGCGTTTGTAATAATTACTCTTCGAGAGGATCCTGTGTCGACTACATATTATTATAGGTTTCTCTTTTTTATAAGTTAACTATGGCTGGCAATTTTGCTCATCAGAAAGAAATGCACAAATATCTGAAGCGACGATTTTATGCCTCCAACCGTCCCAATAATTATAGTTTATGGTAAACCTTGGCAATCGAAGCGTACTACAGCGACGAAGATGCACCCAGTGACCTTGTCGTGATGAAGAGACTTCCGCATCAATGCCTAGAGGCATGTTATGGTCAGTAGGCGCTATCATCTTAATGGTTCATTACGTCCGGAAAACGTTTCCAAGCAATCCTTGATTTGTGACTATTGTGAGTCGTTGGGGCTTCTTCGTTCAATGTGACCATTTCATGAGGATTCAATTTAAACCCTGTTGCGTGGGAGACTGTCTCTCATCATTAGAAGATTGGACCTGATGGATAGAATCAGAATGCATCTCATGTCTCTGAATTTGTGGGTGCTGTCTGGAAATACGAGCATGAGGAATGATTGAGAACTTTCGTGAAAGATATGGACATCAGAATCTACTAAGTGAACAAGAAGCAATAAACTCTGACGCATAGGAGTTCCTCGGTACTAATATGCACAACCATATAATTCGTACTGTTGTCATTACATCATGCAATATTTTATCCTGAAATGGAATGTTCACTTATTCATGGCGAGTTTGAAATTGAAACTACTGGGTCTTACATGAAAATAACACTTTTTTTAGTGTGCATTAAAAATTTTATTTCATGAGTGTTTGCTTTTGTATGTCGCTGCATGTAAAACCAACGTTGGTTTTCGAAATTTAAAATTTAAAATTTAAATTTAAATTGAATCAAATAAAACTGGAAAACCAATTAATAATATTCTGATCACACAGGCATAAAATTGAAACATCAGAGTAAGAAATCTTGATAATTAAATAATTCAAATTCGAAACCATGTAGAGAATGATGCAGCTCTTTGATGAGGAGAGCAACAGTTTCACCAAGAGTGAGTAGTTCACTTTGGCCAGCCACACCTTGAGAAGCTCAGTGAGCAGGACGCCGGTGTCAGCTACGGCCAGGGTGCTGAGCAGGAGACGGTAGTTGCCAGCTGCGAACTCCTTCGAGTGCAGAACCAACACAGTGAGCATGTTGCCCAGAGTACCCGCGACTACCAAGACGCCATACAGACCGCGAGAGACGAAATCTGTTGCTTCTCTTGCCATGCTGACTAAAGTCTCTTTAATTAAATCAAATAAATTGATGCATCTGTACACAGCAACTTGCTTTGTTTCTATGCAATTCACATAATTTATCTGGTTAAAGGACCTCCCAAGGTGACATGGTAAGCCCTCAGCAAACTATGATCACAAGCGGTTTATCAACAACGGAGCAAACACTTACATACCACCAATGCAATCCCATTTTCGTCCAACTGAGTACCATAGTTCAACACTATGTTGTAATGCTGTGGTGAACGTAAGGTTTTCAGGCCGAAAAAATAGAAACCCTGACCGGGAATCGAACCCACGATCCGGTGGATTGCGCCAGCGCCTGAGTGGTGAAATCGGCAGTTGTAGCATTCATCTAAGTTATTGACGTTCACTGGGTGCCTTATTACATAAATACGTAAGACGCTGTACATTTACTGCACAATTCGTGTTCCCAGAATCCATTTCGACATATTCCATCAACAGCTTCATAATTCACATTCAATCACGAACTCAGGCCAGCATAGATCGCATCTATCATAGGCTGTGTCCCCGTGTCGATAATCTAAGCGCTAAGCAAGATATCTGGAAAGTTGAGAAAAAAATAAAAATAAATAGTTCTAACCGTTTGCTGATTTTGCCTCACCGTTCTAAGAAGTGCCGGTAATAATTAAAAGGTTGTTACGTTGTCGATCAAGACGGACCCACAAGCGCCCTAGAACCTTTATGGTGGGGAAGTGCCATGGAGAACGATTCATCATAATTAAAATATTGCAGAAAATGCTAAAAGGATATTATTTTTACTAGTTTATCTTGTTGGCATTGCTATTCACGCATTGGCATAATAGAGTAACCCGACCTTCAAGGACTTGTATTCCAGTTTTACATATAGCCTACTGGTTGTCATGGTTAGAACCAGACGAAATGGACAGTAATAAAACGAGATATCAGGCAGAGGCATTGAGATCATGATTTAACCCAAAGTCGACGACTGAAAAGGAATAAAAAGGAAACTTATGCAGCAATCTATACATTATATATTTATATTTATTCGCGCATAGTGACGAGGAAGAGAGGTTTTCACATGCACATGACACCAATTCTTCGTGACCTCCACTGGCTCCCTGTGTGCAAGAAAATTGATTTTAAAACTGCACTTCTCGATTTTAAATGTCTGAACAATCTTCCCCCGTCTTATTTATGTGATTTAATTGATGTAGTGACGACTCCAGGGCTACGTCATTTATGCACTAGTTGGATGGTAAGCTCCAAGCTCGTAATAATGAAGACTCAACCAATCACTTCATATTGGCTTTAATTTACCTTCAATAAAATATTCTAAAGAGTGTCACAAATAAAAGAGTTCCGAAAAGAGTAGCTTGGTGTGTGGTTTGTACGGGACGAGTGAGCACGTGTGAGAGAGAGAGAATGTGAAGGTGTGAAGGCGTAGAGGAATCAGTGTTCATGGAAAATATTCGTGTCTTATATATTAGAAGCATGGATGTGGGGCAGCCTGTGTTTCTAATAGAAAATGCAGAAGATCGGTGCCATCCAAGTAGTTGCTATCTGACAGTGATGGATGCGCTTGCTCTCCGGTTCTTTGTTCTCGGCGAACTTCTGACCGCCAGTATTCGCTAATTGCACGTTGGCCTTCTGACCTCTCAGGATACGCTGATTGCCTCTTGGGAGATGGAAGCAATCCCGTGCATGCGCTGCCCGAAGGTCTATATGCATAGGCAGAGTTTATATAATTATAATTACATATGCTATAATGAAACATCGTGTGAAGTAGTCAGAAACATCCACGTAATCTTAACATTAATTTCCATAAACCAACCTAGTCGTTCACTCCGCTCTGCATACCAACACATTCTAGTCGTCTCACATCATCAGTCAAACTTCCATCGACGAGCTTTTAGTATAAATGGACCTGTCTTTTTATAAATTCTCTGTCTTTTGAACTCCGTTGTGAAACAAACATATCACATTTTAAACGAAATCTTCAAACCCATTTATTCCGTTCTTTTTACAATGTTTAAGTTTTTCCCACTTTTCATCAGTGTAATGTTGCATGTTTTTTTTTTGTTTTTTTTTTCCTTTCTTCTTCTTCTTATAAATGTGCAAACTCATTTGCAAAAATGAATTATATATATATAAATATCATCTGATCAGCGTGTCAGAGCTGTCTTCGGACAGAATGGTCGCTATATAAAATTAATTTTATTTTTCTATTTTGTATTATTCTGGTTAATTTCTCATTACATCAATACATCAATGTGCCAATACAATCCATTCTTATAAACCTGGTATTGTATCCGTTCATACTATGTATTGGTTGACTTGTCCACAATGATGTTCAGAATACTTTTTAAAAAGGAGATAAAAGGAAGTAAGAGAACAAAATATGCTATGATATTCTAAAAACAGACACATTCTTGTATATAGTTTCTGACAGTAGCTATACTAAGAAACTTACATATGTTATGTATGAAAATCCATAACATACATATTAGTAATCAATATATGCAATTAAATACTTTTAAGTGTCCATGACACTTCAAAATATGTTTTATATTGCATAAATGCATTTATTAATAAAATTGAACATTTTAATTGTTATTGCAATAAATAAAACCATGATCCGTCATCTATAAATACTATTTACACCCCCGCAATGTGAGGGATATTGAGGGCGCGAAAAAAAAAAAAAAAAAAAACGATTTTCGAAATCCCGCTTTACGAGGTGTTTTGTGACGTCACGATTGCAGCCTCAAAGTATTGCAATATGCTCACCATGACCTAGTTGGCACTAAAAAGCATGACAGCTTTAAACAGACCAAATAATTATTAATAGCATTGGATTTGCTGGACAATCAGTTGAGTAGCTACTGCTCATGGGCTGCAGCTATTGAGCAGTAGCTCGGTGGCTACAATCGAGAATTCAGGCATAAAGGCCATAATCACTACATGGCACTGAAGGTTTGCGAGTTTTTGGGAAATATTGAAAATCATGCGTTTGTTAAGCATTTCAATCAATAATAATCAGTGTTTCTATATTTGAATTTTTGTTTGGTAATTTTATTCAATTTACAGTCTCGCAATCCTGAATAATGTGACAGACCAAGAAAGACAGAGCCGTGATACCAGTTTCTCTTAGCCGAACTAGGGCACCGATCGATAGGTCTCATAAATGTAAGGCAGTGATGAGTTGTTCAAGAGAGGTGTTATGGTGGCGTCTTTGTACGACTGAGGGAAATACCCTTTCATGTGCGACTTGTTGACAATTGTTAGGATGTGCTTAAGATCATCAAGTGCTTGCTTCATCAGGTGAGTAGGCAGGGAGTCCAGGAAACAACTCTTGGTTGAGCTATCTTTGATGACGTTAAGTTGTTCTTTTGGAAATATGGGGCTGATGACGTCATCGATGTCCCGTTCCATTTCATGTTATTTTATCCTGAGGAATGGATTCCTTTATGAGAGCGATTTTCTCAATAAAAAAATGATGTCCTCGCCGTCTCTGGGAAGAGGCATCGGGTTATCTTTCTTCTACTCAAGTAGTTGTTTCATTTACTTGAAAGCAAATCAGGATTTTGCGAGATGCATATTGGACAAGTTGCAGTCATATTTTCTCTCTATATATTCCCATATCAATGAAATGGGCGGTTGTAATAAATTCATTGATCCGTGCACATGTATTAGCAGATAGAGAGGAGTCTTAATCTTACTAAGATAATTACTTACCAATACCACATTGCGAGAATCAAATTACAATAAAATACCAGCGATGGGAAGCAAGAAAAACAATAATTCAATCAATTGATGAGTGTTCGGTGGAACTTTAATCTGCGATTATGTAAGTTTTAGCAGGCTTTATTAACTTGATTCCTCTTATTGGCCAACACACCATCAGACAATGGATTCTAAATATATTATCACTTTTTGGAGGTATTCTTCACAGGAAAGATAATCGTGAAAGGGTTGTACAAGTTTGAAGGCGACTACAAAGTTGGTCTCAAATTTGACCAGGGAAATATCATGTAAATAATCAGCCAGTGAGTGTTTACATGTAGTCGACTTAATCCCCCGTATCTGAGTAAGAGTCTCTCTGATACGGTTTGGGCTTCCTCGAAGATAATTGATGCAAATTTGACTTATGTTCATTTCCAGTATTCAATTTGCAGGCCCCACATATTATATCTCTCTCTACACGATGGTTGGTAGAAACATTCTCGACCTAACAAAGGACGCGCAATCTTAGAGACACGAAAGTTGGACACGAAACTTTTCATAGAACAAGTATTCACAAGATCACACGTGACTTCATCATTTGCCTGGCGCTACAAGTTTTTGATTGAAAGCACTTCTACTAATATCATTGTCAAAGCCACAGTGCAAAAAACTTTGATTTGTTATAGTCTCTTATAACATTTTCTCACGAAATCTGGTCCATGATTAGAAATGATTAGTTGGAACGTGTTTTCAGAAAATGCTTGGGTACATGTGGACGTGCATTATAAATTAATAATATTATACTGTATTGACTCCGATTCCGATTCCGAGCAAGGCGTTTGGCGACTGGTGAATCTGGGTACATCCCTTCAAAATATGTGGAAATTATGAAGTATCATTGAAACATGAAGAGTAAGAAATTAATATTCATTTCCCCCGGACAGGACAAATACTTTGTCTCTTTTTAACCATCCGCGGCTTCAAACTACCCTTTTTTTTATCGGTTAAATTGTTAAAACACGTTCACCGCCAAACAAGGAATTTTCCGTGTTTTACACTTTTTGCTATATACGGGTGTTTAACCGCTTGTGCAGCATTTCTGAAAATATATAAGTGTTTTACCGTGTGCATCTATGATTATATGATGCTTTTACGGATATATGTTCCTAAACCAATCATTAATCCTTGTACTTCTGAAATTTACATAGCAGTTACCGATTGATTTGCGATAGACCGCTGCCGAAAGCATGCAGCGAAGCAAACACGACTCGGGGTGAAGCAGTGAAGCGAAGAGTTTTCACAGCAATTGGGCAATGCGGGTGCTCAGCTTGAATACTGGTGTACTGGTAAATGTATACGCTTTGTGTTATTTTATTTTCGTTTTTTTTTCTGTGCATATTAATTGCTTTTTCACGCATGTCAGTCGTGTTTTTTTGTTATTATTTGCATCTCTTTGCCCTTTACTATATGTCTCGGTTATACTAAAACATGGGCACCCGTGGCTGTTCCCCACGAGGTTTGGTTTTTCTGTGCATATTAATTGTGCAAAATAATTGGTTTTGTGCCTTTTTATGGATTAAAATTAGCAAATTGTGAAAAAAAAAACAAAAAAAAACAAAAAAAAACAACACACAATTGTGCTGAGGTTGTTGTGCACATCAATCTGAACGCGTTGATATATTTTGATATAATTTGGTACGTGTATAACCTCAATACGATCGGTAGCACCTCTGCAGGTTGCACCGTGAATTTCACCCCGCATTGGTTTGTCAGCGTCCAAATCCGAGGTCCCGTCAGTCAACCCATTGCCCAACACTGACACTTGACGGTAACAACATCAATCCATCCATGTCTATTAGGAACCTTGTTGTGCTATTTAACGCTGCATTTAATTTAAAAGATCACGTGAATGCTCTGTGCCGGACTATGTTCTTCCACGTCAATTGCATTTGGAGAATTCGCGAGTACCTCACAACATCTGCAACTCGCGTCTTCGTTGCTTCAGTTCTGCTGCTCCTTCTCTTTGGAATGAACTACCCCAAAGTATTCGCCTCTCATCACACCTACTTGAATATAAATCAAAACTTAAGACACACTTTTTCCAAAAAGCTTTTAATGACATATCTTTACAAATCAACTTCTTATCATTTTATTTATATTTTATAGTACATCGCGTTTGTTTTTGAACATCGCAGTTTATTTCTTTCTGAATTTCGCGATTCATAAGTTTGAAGTAATAAATAAATAAATAAATAAATAAATAAATAAATAAATAAATAAATAAATAAATAAATAAATAAAATAAATAAATAAATAAATAAATAAATAAATAAATAAATAAATAAATAAATAAATAAATAAATAAATAAATAAATAAATAAATAAATAAATAAATAAATAAATAAATAAATAAATAAATAAATAAATAAATAAATAAATAAATAAATAAATAAATAAATAAATAAATAAATAAATAAATAAATAAATAAATAAATAAATAAATAAATAAATAAATAAATAAATAAATAAATAAATAAATAAATAAATAAATAAATAAATAAATAAATAAATAAATAAATAAATAAATAAATAAATAAATAAATAAATAAATAAATAAATAAATAAATAAATAAATAAAAATAAAAATAAAAATAAATAAATAAATAAATACTTGGAAGGCACCAATCTACTGCATTTACTATTAGGAACACAGGCTGCCCCACATCCATGGTTCTAGTATATAAGACACGAATATTTTCCATGAAAACTCATCCGCTACGCCTACACACCTCCACTTCCTTCACATCTCGACACCTCTCTCTCTCTCTCTCTCTCTCTCTCTAGGAAGATTTAATGCTTGCGACATAATCACCGATGATTATTTTCCAGCTGCACACAAATAAGGTGGACTTTAGCATTAAAATAAAATGGTCATTTTTCTCCCACTGGGATGGCCTTTCATTCGTGTTAATGACTGACGGCTGCTCATGAAGACATTTGAAAGATGCCTCGCCAAAATTATTCTCCCGAAATCGAATTAGTGCTGTTGCTGCTAGCGATAGGGTGAATTATCACCTTTTACTTGATTAATCATTCACCCAGGGAACTGAGAAATTCACCTTTACAGTAAAAGTTTCTCAAGACTTTCTCCGGGGCTCATATCCTTTTGAGGAATAAAAAGGTTGGGGGTGTTATACATGTTCATCTGCATATTAGTTGCGATTGCTGGTGCATATCTGGGCTTCAATAACTGAGCATACGACTTTACAAAAACACGATTTTCTCGTCGGTGAGTCGCCCAATAAACGTGCGGTCAAAAGGAGACGACTGTTTGTTGTCCTGGCTACTTATCTGACACTGTAAGTTGAAGAAAAGTGCTGAATTTTCTGTTCTGTGACTGTTTTCGCAATGGTGATCCAGTGGATCGTCGCATATGTCACAAACATCACTATGAAATTATTACACCTCTTAGCCCTTTCCTTTTCATCAAACGTGTTTAATTTGACTGTCGCATCTTTTTTAGTTGATTTTAGTCAATTATAAAGCACATTTAGATACTGTCATCGAT
>KB292291.1:2230-28568 GCA_000328365.1 Capitella teleta
TATCTGACTCCCTGAATAATCCGACTCGATACTCGAGGATGGGTTTATCACAGGACTAATTTGACTTATTTATCCAATTCCCTTAATTTCCGACTCCAACTTAATTTTTTTTTGCGACCAAATTCAAGTGTCCCTTAATAATCCGCCATGTCGCGTATTTGTTAATCCGACTCCCTCATTAATCCAACCAGAAACAATGGGAACGAACCGTGTCGGATCAATGAGGGTCGACTATACTTGGTATAATTTTGAAATAGATTCACCTTGACCCCTGCGAGTCATTTCACTCACTTCACTGCACTGGTGCCTTACCATGTTTTGATCTTTGCTTTAAACACATGACTCGATGCTACGCCATTCATGAAACATGTTGCAATCATTTTTCATCTAAAATCTCAGCTATGTTCAACTGAGTATCTTTAGCATCTTAGAACTGTATCATCAGAAGTAATCCATAGTATTCAAGATTCTGTTCTTTTGTAAGTTTCAAGTTTTCAAAACTTTGATTTTTGCAATCGATCAGTCATGATGCCGGTAATCCAGTTCACATAATGTATTACGTAATATTAATGTGCAGCGAATAATTTATGCAAGTAAACAGGAAAAGCACTGGTGACAAGAGCTAAGTCCCTTTGGCGTTTTCATATTGAATGACATTTTGGATTCACTGACCTACAAAAATAAATATCCTCTGGTAATCTGCAGCAAATTTCCATGAACTAGATACAAGCACTGAAACAAAACATTTTGATGATAATTCTGTTTGTGTTGTAGGCTAACTGAGAACGAGGGGGATTGGCGTCCCCTGAGGAGGTGTTCTGACGATGTTGTCTCATCGTGCCCTGACTGAAGAAGAACTTTGTGTCTGTGCTTAGTGCGTTCTTTGCTGTCACACGGGTGCACAAGTTGAATGGGTTAATAGACATGCAAAACACTTGCGCAACTGGAAAATGTTTAATTTAATTATTGAGTAAATTGAAAACACAAATCGCTAGAATAATGAACGCTAGGCCTACTTCTCTGATCACCAAAAACACCAAATCAAAGGACGCCTCATAATTCTTTCTTTCTTTCTTTCTTTCTTTCTTTCTTTCTTTCTTTCTTTCTTTCTTTCTTTCTTTCTTTCTTTCTTTCTTTCTTTCTTTCTTTCTTTCTTTCTTTCTTTCTTTCTTTCTTTCTTTCTTTCTTTCTTTCTTTCTTGTTTCTATGAAACTCAGGAGGCAAGTATGCAACGGAGAACGATGAATATGAAAACGTTTTGCAGAGGGATTGCAATCGAATTAACAGAGCCAGCACAGAGTGAGAGGTGTATGGAAATGGAAATGGAAATGGAAATGGAAAGTGATGATAATTCTGGAAAAGGGAACATCACTGCTTGGAGTGGGCTTTTAGGAAGCAAACTCATGATTTAATTTTGCACAATATTATGCAACTCAGGCCGCGAGAAAAAAGCCCAGCATCAAATGTTTTGTTGGTCTACACACAATGCCCAAACTTTTGTTGAAGAATCCCACTATCTTTTGATACGAGGTTCTGCAACACTCACCAATTATAATTATAATTATAATATGATACTTCGTAGATATAGCCATCGCGATTAGCCGTTTAGCCAGCCGCCGCTGATTGGTGCCATCAGCCACACGTAATCAGCGAGTCGGCATCACCTGCGAATCTCAGTTGATTCAATCCATGTATAATTGTATCAAATAGGATATTAACTCAATAGGATACTAATGTATTGTAACTGCATACGATTATGAGTCCTGATGTCTAGCTGTCGGCTCCGTAAACCTGATGTGGTGTTCTGTGGTAGGGGTCAAGAGTATGACTCAACCTTCTGGTGAAGTCTCCGACCCCATCATCGATCGCTGGAGTCACAAAGATAATTTCTCCCTTGAAGAACTCAATTGGTTTAAACAAAACTGCTTTGCACGAGAAAATTTAAAAAATAGCTCAATTCATCGTACGACGTTCTGAGGAACTCTTCTTCAATATAAGCTGTCAAAATAAAAAGGGGAATTAATGCTGAAAGCGTAGTAGGGGTGCATTCATTATCCCAATGTATTATAAATTGCTGTACATTTAACTGTTATTATAAACAAGTAAAATATGAATTCTATGCTTTAGTTCTTTTCTTTAGCTTATCTTGTCCTCACGTATGATTTTCAACCTGAACAAAGTACTTTAGTAATCACGGGTTTCAATCGTGTGAATAATTTGTAATGTTGCAATAAATCTGATTGACTTGGCGATGTTATCAATTTCATTTGATAGCCATGATTACAACTATAGTTCCTCGGTGATTACGCATTTTACAAGCGACCACAACCAGGGAAGACCTGGATGCCTGGATTTTACAGGAGGCTATAGCCATTAAATTATCAATATTTTGTTTGCTATCTTCAATTCTTTTTTCAACCTGTTTATTTGTCTACAATTAGCAGTTGATTGAAAGTCATTTGAGGTGATTTTCCACCAATGGATGTTTCTTGGCAATTACTTGCAATCCGGAAGACATGGTCCTTGCTCTTTCGCTCACTGTGGTATGAAATTAACTTTAAGACACATCACTAAAAAAAAAAAATAAAAAAAATAATAATAAAATAAAAAAAAAATAAAGTTAGCACGAATCAAATTTGAAGTCGGTGTTGAAACGTAATGGCCATTTTTGCGAGGCTTTTTTTCGCGCCGGTTGTCGCCGGTATACATACGTATTCATCAATATTCATGAATGTAGTGCTTTATAGCCATTGTCCAATCAACGTTTAGAGTTGTTTTTCTCTGTTAGGCGACGCCCGAGGAGGCTGAGGCACACAAATTCGAAAAGAGGTCAATCGAACTTCATCTTTGGTAGAAGAAAACTGCAGGACCTTGGCTGTTGAGCGACGACGGGTGCTAACAACATCAGACTATGCCCTCTGGCTTCCTATTATGATTAAGAATCATGGACAGAGCGATATTGGTCTACAGCCACATGTGGGGGCATATTGTTCTTTTTGATTGCAGTTGTCAAATAACTTTGGTCAGACTGAAATTTCCCTGCTTATTGCAAAACTATAAGAAGACTGATATAATGAACGGTTTATTATTTATCGTGACAACGTTTTTAAATGTCAAAAATTAACCGTTGGCACATTCAGTGCGTGTGGGAAAATTG
Source organism: Capitella teleta (assembly GCA_000328365.1). Lineage (NCBI taxonomy): Eukaryota > Metazoa > Annelida > Polychaeta > Capitellidae > Capitella > Capitella teleta. The sequence goes on from KB292291.1 coordinate 5,388, forward strand.
TCGATAGAACAGATAATGGTAGGATTCGGGATGCCAGGCGACTAGATTACCATGGAAAAATTTTAATGGAATATTCACAGAGTTCTCATTAAGAATTATGATGATAATTAATTCCTAAACATTGCAAAACGATGTCATTCCCATTGTTTCAATCCCACTTGAATATATTTAACTCACCCAGAAGCGACCAATATAGAAGGAATCACCCCCTTACCATTGTGCAATATTACTTTGTAGATATAGTTTTAGTCAAATGCAAACATAAATAATTGTAATTTAAAATTTACTGCTTCCACCACGTATCCGAGGGTAATGGATGTGTGCCTCCGCAGACCAGTCTGAATTAAACCTCCAAATGAACGATTTTTCTGATGTAAGCTTTTTGGTCCTTTTGTATTGTCATTTTATGCTACAATTAGAAGAAAAAGAGCAATAAATTATTAAATAAATTTGAGTGTCCGGTCAGATTGAGCGGTGCAACTGCCAATTAATATTATTTGCAATAATATTGACCAAGTAATAAATTAAATTATACTTTTAACGCTCTTTCATATCATGTTTCATCAATCAAGCATCGACATCCGGATATCTCATTATTGAGAGGGATATTCAATCAGGAGAAATCAAAATGCATCTATGCCACTGGTTACAATATGATATACATCATGTACTCCAATGCTTGTAAATATACTTTTGAACCACACTGTACACTCCATTAGTGGATATCTGCACTCAAACACGCCACACTCACATATTTCTTTCCATTTCTGCAGCTGTTCAATAGATTACGCAAGGACATTATTTTTCCTCATCAGTCATGACACAATTACTGATACTTTGAAACTTGTTTTATAGAGCGATAAAGTTGATCTTCAATTACGTTCTATTTTCCTATTACAATTTTCCACATTGATCACAAGCGTCAAGCGGTCTCTCAATCTGTGCCAAATTGATCGCTTTCCTTTTATTTTTTTTCATAGCTTTCAGATTTGATAGCAAAGACAATGAATCGGGCAGCCGTTAAATGAACTGTCCAACTGATCTGAAGTAGTTTCTAGGTTTCTAGTTTCTAGGTAGTTTATTGCATATAACATATGTTATATGCCATAAGAGAAATGTGAATTGTAAATGCTGAGGTATTTGTTGTTCAGAGCGGCAGATACGTGCAAACCATACAGTTAACGACAGGTAAAGTAATCGGTCGTATTTTTCTGGCATCAAAGCTCGGCTAGAAGCCAGGCGAATTTATTCCTCTTGGTATAAATTGGGATTTACAGTCAGTTCCTTATTGCGTAGTTCTCTCGCAGTTATGTAATGCAAATGGAATGACATCACTCAGTTTTATTGTATACCACTGTTTTTATTTTAGAGAAACATTTCTATAATTAAACACAAAAATCCATTAGATTAAAAGTGTACTGTCTGCTTAATAATTAGTAAATATAATATGTTCTCTTTTGACCGCTAAGGCATCACTACCCCGAAATACGTCGTGATGTCATGCCAGCAACCACTAGCTACGCTTCTTTTTCAAGAGACGCTCGGTGACGTTCTCTTCGTAGATTTGAGCTGTGTTGTCTGCAATAAACTTGCGTGTTCATTTCAATAATTCCCTCGTCCGTCAGCTAACACACTCTGCAATATATCAACAGATCTCGTTACCAAATCGTCAATCACACCGGTGTTTCTCCAGAGGCGTATTCTGAAGATCTTGGAGGCAATGGCTCATATTCAATACAAATTATTTGATTCGTTTGCAGGATATACATAATACAATAAAAATATAAGTGAACAAAAGTAATAAGCCAATGAATTTGCTTATCAATGATCTTGAAAATGCTGATTATATTTAAATTTTCAATGATTTATGCATGATGAAATTTCTTTTTGAACAAGTGGGGAACATTATTTTTTCGCAGAACTGACTTACTGTCCTTGTCTCCATATTCTACCATAAGTTTTTTTCTCTCGTATTAGATTTTTATGCAATAAACGGATACTTACAATAGACAGAATAGTATAAATTACGGATGAATTTTTAATGAGGAGAGGACTGATGAAGAATTAAATTGCAATCGTGATCGAAAATTGCCTTCATTGAAGTCGATTGATTCGTTGCAGCAATCAGTAGATGGAACATTGAGAGTGCCTACGTTGAGGGAGGTCAAGGCGTTCATGAAATTCGATACTTTAATAATTCTGCGAAAAGCTTTTCGATTTCTCAGACGTTCCTCTGCTTCTTGTCGATTTACTTGCGTCATTCTCAGAGTCCATGGTTCTCTTGAATAGAATTGAAGCCGTGACACATGACTCGTGGAGGCTGGGTTTCATGGTGCAGATCCAATTCATCAGTTTTTTTCAGTAAAAATAATGTGCATATTTTTTTCAGGGGCTGCTTAAACAAGTCCAAAGTTCTTGGTTACTTTGCAGAATATTCCTTCGTGTAATGGAAAATATGAAAACCACTCGTTTTGACCGACCATGTGTTGTTTGATGAATATAGTTCGCTTCTTTCTCTTGTCCATTTTGTCCATTCTGGAAGTGGATGGTCGTCCACACGGTTTCCATGGTTCCCCCCCCCCGACACCTTATCCTTAGAGGAAGATTAATTTGGAGATGGTGGTCAGATTAATGACCGCTGCCTAATCTGATATTCTCTTTGACATAATTACTATATATTAGTAATGCTACTCGGCAGCACAATCCAAGCTGTTTAATCTGCAAGCGTGAGTATAGCGAATGTTGATGCTCTTTCCAAGATAAATAGTTACGTTGTCGTGGCTTTTCGGTTCGCACGAAACGCGCAAATTCGCAATATAGCGATGTCTATTTCAGAAATAATCTTCCTTCCCACCCTCCTGCGCCGTGCCCACCCAAGCTCCCCGTTCCCTGCACAATTATAATACTGCATTTCCCACAAGAATCAATAAATTATTGGTTAAAATAAATAAAACTATGTATACATGTAACTATGTATATTCATATAAATATTGATATTATTATCAGTATTATTATTAATTAATGTTATTGTGAGGATTATTTTAATGAGTGTGAATATGCCACTGCTTTGCGTCAATCACTTGTTAGCAAACAAAACCAAAATTACGCATCAATGTATTCGCTTTTGGTTTATGAACCCATTTCATGGAAACTGCACTGGATGTTCCCGCAGGATGTTGTTTCGGTGGATCGTGAATCAACAATGCCATTCGAGATGAAATCGCCGAAAGGACTGCGTCCTCGTCATCAGCATTGTTTCCTGTTTACATGCATATTTCATGTGCTGCACATACATATTACGAGTTTTGTAAATGTATCGTACTTTGTTGTACTGCTTGTTTCCAACTAGGGATTGGTAGCTAGTCGTTTTTTTAAATGTAATTGCCAGAACACCTAAGGATTTGCATAATGTATATTATAATTTCCCATTTAATAATTTATTATCATTATAAGTTAGTGACATCCAGACGCACGATTTGTAAGAACCAAATCACGTGGTAGTTAATAATTACTTCATCGAGAACAAAACTTCAGAATGGTCAGTCGTAATAGATATAATTATTACTCAAGATTCGTGCTCACATAGAAATCTGCGAATGGTTTGCTTTAAGACTGGCAATCCCTCATCAATACGGAGCACCAATGAAATGAAACAGTGCTTGAATCACACACTTATTATCTATAAACTAAGGAACCAGTGGAAATAATCATATGTCAAATTGAATTTAAATGACATATATCTGATCGATCGCAAAATGTACGCAATACGATTTTACATACGTAGCGTTTCTCAGGCCTTACAAGGCTCAGCAATGAACATTGGTCTATTTTGTGAAAGAGTGAATGAAACCATACAAAACATTGCATTGCAGGGTTTCTCGATATACATAAAAACAGGGTTTATTACATTCTATGGACTAAGTGTTCCAAATGTACCTTGACAATTTATTACGACACCTGAATACATATATGATGAAATATGAAAAATGAGGACAATGGAATGCCTCCGGAGGAGGAGGTCTGTGTGGGAGTATTGTATACAATGTTGTGGGCGCGATACCCTGGGCACATATGTGTGATGAAGGTATCATTTCAAGCCGAGCAGGTTAAATGTCGAGTCTCGCTCCTTCAAGCCCACGAGGGATTGCTCCAAGGAAGAAGTAATCTCTCTGGAAATCTGAAAGAAATCCAGGCTTCTCAGGATAACGATTGATGTGGAAAACATTGTTAGCCATCAGTGCAGTGAGGTGAGTGAGTGAGATGATTTGAAAGGGATTGATATGGAGTTTAATGATGTCATATTGCTGAATCGAGGCCACGTGCGAATAGAAGCCAAGGAAGCATGGGAACCGGAATGTTGCTGATCTGATTGTGGCGATACTACGAGTAGCTTCCTTTATTGAATGGTATGATGGGTTGCGCAGTGGAGTGTGTGTTCTCACGAGCGCAGCTTGTGAACTAATGTGTCGTGCACGAGTCGCAACAAAATATTTAATTAGTTTTCATTGATAATTTATTTGGATCATCTCAGACGTTGATGTTTGTTAGAGATTATGGAATCAATTACTCCCCCCCCCAAAAAAAAACCCCATTTAATTCATACCGAAACACGTTTCATTGGTAATTCAGCATTGCAACGAGAAAATGAGTTTACACTCGAACGTGCAATTAATTGACATTGATGAAAGCAAGAAAAAAAACGGAAAAAAACAAAACAAAAACAAAAACAGAAAAAAAAAACAGAAAAAGAAGAAGAAGAAGAAGAAGAAGAAGAAGAAGAAGAAGAAGAAGAAGAAGAAGTAGAAGAAGAAGAAGAAGAAGAAGAAGAAGAAGAAGAAGAAGAAGAAGAAGAAGAAGAAGAAGAAAAAGAAGAAGAAGAAGAAGAAGAAGAAGAAGATAATTGAGATTTCATAGTCCATGCTTGACGTTCAGAAACTGTCAGAAACTTCCTTTATCTCGGGGTTTCCAACTTCAAATCAGAAGTGGATGTTTATTTGTAATACTAGACACTCCTGATGTGTGATATACATGTATACGTACTTAGAGTTAGGAGCGTTTATGTCTTGCCCTAACTGGTTAAGATTAGAACCATATACGTCTCAGTTTCCATGGCAACAGTATTTGAACCAAGATGAATGATGAAATACAAAATGCCCAAGTGTTTTGCAAAGATCGTTACCAGTAACCGGCGTTATTCAAGGTATGAGAATAATATAGTATACATTACTCATTTTCCTGAATCAAAAATCTTCGTGAAAATATTTACCCTTGTTCCTTTACATTTCAGTTTATTTTACGACCGTTGCGTTTCGAGAAATCGAATCCATACTTACAAGAACATCATCCTACACGGAGCCTTTAAGAAGAGTGGAGAACCCGATCGAAACTTTCTCAGCATTGTAACAAGAAAAGCTAGTGCAAAAAGAAAAATAAGAATTAGGAGGCAAAGGAAGCATGTTTGTGAAATGCTAGTCCATCCGCTTGAAATAGGTTTGGTGAAACGGAAACCTTAATACGGTGGAGAGAAGCGAGATTTTGTTTGATTTCGTATCCGATTTACTCGTTACTTTTGGAGTTTTCGTTTACTTTTTTTCGTTGCTGTATACCTATGTTTTCAGTATTGATCAGAATAAATTAAAATGATATTGTGTTCAGTCACTACCTGGATTATCTGTCCTATGGATGTATCTCCTTGATCTGATTAATTGCTTTATCAAGAGAAACAGTAGGCTCTACAATGCATCATTGGCTAGCAGCTGCCCTCTATTCCAAGGCGTCGCCTCATCCATTCTCATGAGAACGGCCTTGCGAATAACGGAGATTAATTTGTTTTTCTCTTCGGAGTTACCTTTTGGGATTTACGATGAAATTTTCAATCTAAATCAGCTTTCACGGCATCCATCTTTCTGTAATGTTTCTTCACTCGGAAAATAAATTGGCTCATTTTAAAAAGGATAATTTCTAATTCGTTTTTTTGATTATTTTCTGCCTAAGCGATTGCTTTGATAATCTGCAACGTTGCACACGAAATAGGTTTTAATGCAGGTTATATTAATAATCATAACTCATAATTATTCTCTCGCCGATATAGGTTTGTCAACGTAGACAACCGCTTGAAAGAGCTCGCGATTTTTATCGCAATTTTCTCCTTCAATCTCCTTCATTTAACTACGTAAATTATACCATTTTCTTCGTCTTGTGTTCCTCTTTCCAACTGTGTACATCGTCGGTCTTCAACTTGAATAAATCTTTTATAATCTTGCAATTTCTAATATTTGTATCCCTCTTAACTGACTTTGTGAGAAACTCAACTCACCTATGCTGGGCCGTGTTTTTATTTTCTTTTTTTTTCTCTAAAATCACACGAGACTTGATTATCTTGGTCACTGGACAGCCGAATCTACGCGAAGAACCCAGGTGACGCTCACTAGCTTCAGATCAAACGACTCGAAGATATCGAGAGCATCTTCCATGAAACATCGGGATGAAGGACGCCTTCCCGACTCAACTCTTCTATTGAACTTTTTTTTTTCCTTTTCTTGCGATATACTTCTAGAGCTATTGTTCATGTTCAATCCTGTTACTTTTTTTTCCTATTCTTCGTTTCTCTTTTTTCTTTTCAATTCACTGTTTAACTATTATTATTATTATTTCTCGTCTCTTATGTCCATGACTAGTAACCCATTATTTTTCTCAACTTGATAATTCCCTTTTCAATGATGATGATGATGAGGATGAGGATGAACACTATTTAAACAGACCCTCGGTGACACTGACTGGACAGTCATTACGCAACCCGACATCGCTCAAGAAGCCTTCACAGCCATTCATTCAACAATCCGGCAAACCTTTGAAACCTGCTTCAAAATCTCACATCAGCCTCAGAAGTAAAACGACCGCAAACTTGGGCTCACACAGGCACTGAAAAACAGCATTCGTAAAAAAGAACAAACTCTACACTAAGTATATCAAACAAAACAATATAAAAGCAAGCTACAAAGAAAAAGTGAAAAAGACAACTTTGATAAACTATTCTCTGACAACGAGACCAAACTTTGCAAAAGACGACAAATAACCAAAGACACGCTCAGCAAAACAAAGAACAAAGTATCCATCAGACTTTGCATCACTCAATTCTTCAAATTTTTACTAGTCCAAGTTTGAAAAAAAAAAAAAAAAAAAAAAAAAAAAAAATCCCTCTCTTCTTCGTTTAACTTTCCCTCTCATGTTTTTATCAGGTTTTGTTGTTCTCATAATTATTTCCTTAAATTTTTTCCATTTTCCCCATTTTATTTACTGCTCTTGGCAATCATTCTTGCACGTTCAATTGAGAGTTACATACCATCGGCTTCCGCCCATATGTTCTATATATATTGATTCCAACTATAACAATTCATTCAATTCATTCAAAAGAACAGACAATCCCACACAAATTATCAACTGCCCAGCCTAATGCATAATATCCCTTTATACCTATGCATTTTTGATTTGCTGTGGCAGGCCAATAAGACAATTTTCCCACCATACACTCAGAGCCATGTGAGTTGCTTAGCTAGAGGCTTTGGTAAAATTATTATATCAAAAACCATTCCACATAGTACCCCTGTTGCTCTATTGTGTTTCTTATTTGCTGCGGTTTTCGTATGCTAAATGGGAAATCAATTTTCTCCGAATAAATGATGATGATGTGAAATCTCTGCACATTCATTCGCACATTCACCCTGCACATTCGCATCCAGGGAATGTCATGCATTTGGGGGAAGGGGGGGCGGGTGACTGAGCCTTTACAAATACGCCTTTTACAATATGGCTTTCTTAGCTAAGTAACCCCCCTCCCCTACCACGAAGGCGTGCAACTTCTCCTGGTTTCTTTAGCAATATGCGGAATACAGGAGAGAATAATGACACAAAGCAGAATACTAGTACATTGCAAGCTCTTTGTGTGATTTTGAAATATATGAAACAGCAGAAACTATGTCATCTGCATGCGATGCGTTGATCACAATCCAAGGCCTTCCTGACTTGATGGCACGCAACACTCTTTGGTGTTCTTTTATTCTAGAATTAAAATCGTCCAATGAAATTAATCCGTTATCACAAAGGAGATCATCACGTATGCTCAAGTCCTGATGTGACCATCAAATCATGAAGAGGCTAAGCTCAGTGTAAAAGGCCTCATGGTCCAAATATATCGCTCATGAATTAATCAGAGCTAATTAATTATAATTAAACAAAGAGATATGACCAACACGAAGTGCATCTAGTTCTGTAAGGTCTCAAGTGATTTCAGTGGTGACATGGAGGTCATGAGCACTGTTGGTTGTCTCTGGATTGACTGTAATGTTTTGGAGATTTCTGCAAAAACAAAAAAAGCATTCGTCAGGTCTAGATATGCCCCAATGGGAGTGATTGCACCCAGGATGTGAGCTTTCGAGGCAATACTTGTGAATGGGTGACAGAGTACATTGACGTCAGATGTTGCGGTGAATGATAGACAACCATATTATTCCGAATTGAGACTTGCTGACATTATTGTAGTAATGGATACAATTCCTAGAAAGTACTTGTGAATGGGCCGCATGGCTGTGAAACAAGATTATTAATATCAATCTCAACGACACATTTGGAGGACGAGAGTTTACAAAAACAGTACTTTTGTTCCCGTGCAAAACTTCCTATTTTTTCAGCATGTATAATTCGTTTTTACATTTGGGGGTGACGCTGTCATACTCGTTTAATAAAATAGTGAAATAATCTCTAACACCTAAAAAGTTACACCCGAATTTGGTCAGCCTTCATGGCTGACATTTGATTTGCTTGCTGAGGCGGTGCTTAGCTTATTCGGCCAAGATGTAAAATGTCAAGATTCAATTGATAGAGAGAAAGGGGGGTTTTGACATTTGCGTGGTTTTCATCCTTCGTTATCAACTTTAACAGAATGAACGTTGAATAACCTGTGTGAATCATTGTGTTTGGTGAATTACTTAGCTCTTTACCGGGTTTCCCATAAATAGAACATAAACTTGGCGTTAACGGGCACACCACGAGTATTCGTATTATGCACACTGTCTTTTGCACAGGTCCATGTTACCTTATATCTTTGTCAGTTTTTTTTTTTTTGCATGTGAATGTCACTCTGACCTGAGAAGTTGGTTACTCTAGAGGGCATGCGGTGACACCTCTTAGTTTGTGGCGAATCGAGCAGAGATGATCAAAGGGCGCATTACTTCCTAATGAGTAGAGTTCAGCTGGAGTGAGTACTCCTGTGCCGGAGATTAGCGTTCAATTGAGACTGTGCGAGGTCCTTGCTGTCTTGTTCATGATGTATATATAGATACGGGATAAGGACATGCGTGTATAGTCCAAGTGCAAATGACTTTAGTATTTGCATCGCTAAACTCTCCCACAACCCATAATATCGAACGTAAGTGCACAATTGAGCGTTAAATGTGAATTCTTACAGCGATATGTCTAAGAGATTGGAGACTAAAGACACTCATAATGAAATCGATCCTACCTGGCTTTTTTTTTTCGTATTCACATTGATTGGCGATTTTTTGAGCCGCTAATTATAGATCGGTAAGAATAATTAAGGAAACAACTGAAGCTCACGTGATATTTATCAGATGCATCACATTTCAGCTTCAGGGCGTATTCAGCGACAATATACGGTTGGTGATGTGTTCATTATTTATCTCTTGTCATAGCTACCCTGCATGCTGTTTTATTTAAGTATGCCCCGGGGGACATGTTTCATCTTGTTGGGCTATCAGGTAATTGTTTTCTGCTATTCGACACCCAAACAAAATCAATGTTTTGAACTACAGAAACACAACAATAGAAAACAAGGGACAAATCCATTAATGTCTGTTCCAATTACCCAGAAATAGCATCGATAAAAATATAGAACCTGGTAACTCAGTACTTCCCCCAGAAATAAAACCAGCTTATTATGAAAGGGAAAGCATGGTTAAGCACCAAAACTCACTCTGATAGGACGGCTTTATTCACAGAAACCATCTCCCGCAACCCTCTCTTTTGCTATCAAGCTTCAACGGAATAGGTACACTGGAAATCGTGAAGCAATATAGAAGTCATGAAGGGGAGTTTCTGATTAACTAGTGTGGTTCTTTGTAAACGTATTTTTAGCAACTTTCTTTTCATATCCTTGCAAGCGAAGCAACGCCATTTCTAATGAACTGCAGATGATTTCCAACCTTTGCACACTGATTGTGTGGACTGCTATTTCACCTATGTTTTTCGTTTTTTTATTTTCCTCTCTTCAAATTGTAGAAAAGTAGATTGCCGGGAAAAGAAGTTCAGTAAATCTAGTTGAAAGGGTGCTCGACATAATTGATGATAACTGGCTCTTACGGTGTGCTTAACTTGGGTCTCTCTCGTTTCCTTTGGGGTGATCACATCATCTCTGACTTTGAGAGTGACGTAACTCAGCCGTTGTCTATTGTTTTTGGTCGACATGTGTCTCAAATTCGTAACAGATTCATGTCGTTCATCATTTCAAATGCTTTTGGTGTCAAAAAATCCACTTTTGATGTCAAATTGACGACTTGATGTCACATTAAATGATAACAAAAATAAAACTCACACATTCATAGCATTTTTTATATTATGGTCTCGTTGTTGTAATTAAGGTTGTTACATGGTTAATGGGTCTGATACCGAAAACAAAGCCGATTGATGTTTCAATTCAATTGGATTCCCGAAAAGATACTTTTGAGCAACATTACTGAAAATTCGCTGATTGGTGGTCATCATTTCACAAGGGTACACTTTGTGACCTTCCTGACCTCTCGTCGGTAAGTCACAAAGGTCACAAAAAGAGGCGTATTAAAGCCATAAGCATTGCTTAACACCAAAGAGTCAATTATGTCAATTGTGGCACTCCTGGGCGGGTACCGTGCAGTTTTCTCGTGAATAAATCAAGAAATAAGTCACGGGAAAGATATGGTTATCGACAGAAAACAAGTTCAAGAGATTCTGGAGCCGAATAACTGACAAGACGAAGTCAAGTTCGGTTTTCTGGCTTCAGATCATAAGATCTTGTTTATCTAAAGATAACCATCGACTTCCGAGTGACTTAACCGGATTATGCCCCGAAAAACACCCCTCAAATCAATCGAGGCGACATAAATAAAAGTTGACTGCGTGCCGTTTTGAATAGGGATTCATACGCCATGGATATACTCTACAAATCTTACTAAGAGCCCGATGAAACGAGTATTTGATCTCCAGTATCAATGAATGGTAACATATTATATTTATATTTCTAGACAATGTCAATTTCTACTAAAATAGATTGAAATTCGCCAATATTATAGCAAACACACGCTTGAATAAATGACCTTTGACCGGTCGGATCAACATAGACAGATGCAATCATGGACCGTTTAACATGGATAACTGCGGACAAAAATAATAGAAAGCGCACATCTGATTTGCTCCTGTTTTTAACACATGCATTTTAAGCACATCTAAACATTTTATGTACTTTTTGCGCCAAAAAAAAAAAAAAAAAAAAAAAAAAAAAAAAATCTGCATTTCTATAGGCAATAATTGAGCTATTCTTAGAGCAGATCATCATAACGTCCAATCAGCGATTGCGTTATGAAATTACATTTTGTGATCGATCCTAACATTATATGTGAATGGCGAGAGTGATCATTTGTTTACGCGTTATCTATGTACGAATTAATCACTGAAATACACAAGGCTGATTGTCGGACGAACTCACTGAGTGGTCTAATCAGGACAATGCACTCAGTGGTTAGGTCACTGAGTGGTCTAATCAGGACAATGCACTCAGTGGTTAGGTCAATCAATCAACCATTTTTGCCACGATCTTCAAAAATCGTCCATATTACAATACGATTGCCTTTTTACTATTATGTAATACAGTTATTAGGTAGCGAATCCAATTAAGGACCTATATTTCTTTATGTTTACTATTTGCAAGAGAGACACCTTTAAAATCTAGGATTGTCTGGATTGTCCTGGCTGTGTAGTATGGAGAGAGTTACTGAATGTATTACTGAAACATATATCACCATACCCACGTGACGTCCAAACATGCAAGCGCAGCAATGATGCAGCGACAGAGTATTGAGTGTTAATATCGTTGACTTCTTGGCGTAAAGGGCATCTACGCACGTGACACTTGCAATCACGTGACAGACCTAATTGGTCAACACAAAGTTTGTCAGTTGGCAGCGCGTACGAGTCTGTAATACAAGTCTACATAACATACATGTGCTAGTTTTGCGGTAATGAAGAGGGCATATTTTTGGCTGGGTATTTGGCTTCCACGAATATCTACTGCTCGAAGCTCCGGCTTTGAATATTCGCACAAATTCATTATTCAACCATCACTAGAGGGGAGCAGCCTCTTTGCAGTTGTCGCCGTTTAGCTCCGATCTCACCCCGTGTTATCTTTGGTTGCAGGGATTGGTGAAACATCAAGTTTCTATACCTGTGACTTAACAGAGACAAACATCCCAGAAAGTTGTACGCTGAAAACACGACAGAGATCGGATCTATTGTAAAGATGATCCTGTCGTGGTTTAGCAAATATTGTCCTTAGGGCATTCATAATCCACGCCCCGGGACCTGCTGGAGGCAAAATATACAAACCAATAATTATATTACATAGCGCCAAGGAGCGGAACACTTCGTTTCCTGGTAAAAAAATATGATTCTCATGGAGCAATAAGACTGCATGTGCTGGTATGTCCTGGAATAAACTTTGCCTGCATTTGAGTGTGATGCAAGAGAGATACGGTTTTGGGTATAAACCACGCCTTTCTGTTTAATTGTGGGATATTTGGAACCGGGCTAACCTTGCTATAATGTGCTATTCTATTATAACAGTTGCATGCAATACACACATGAAGTATGACAAACAATCCTTACCTGTAAAAGAGAGATTACCAAGAGTGCATTTCAATTCCATAGTGTGTGTTTGATCTCATTGTGCAAGTGACAACAGGTGCGAATACGAACAGGGGATCAATACAAACAAACAAATCTTACAAATCATGATTGACATCAAGGACTCAAATTTGATGAATGCTCAATGGTTTATATTGTCCTCTGCTTCATACTAATCACTTTGATGGATGCTTCGGGGCACAGCGTCCACCCATTAATACCGTGAACAAGAGATGCGTTCAGATACATCGGTGCCTCGAGTGGCAACAGTTCAGGAGCGAAGGGAAAAATCAAGGAATAATAATAGTAAAATAATAATTAATTATAAGAATAATAATAATAATTAAATGCAATTTTGAGGGAATATCCAAATTTCAACAAACTCAGTGGATTTTATATCTAACCCTTCAAACTCCCTAAAAGTGATCCTTGGCTCAACTATTACTATTACTATTAGTGTTTTATTATTTGCATTCTACATTCAGTTCAACATTTGAAGTAAACACACTTTTCAATTGCATGAGATATTAAATCCGCAGTAATCCGACTGACCCTGGCTCTACACCCCTCGTAGACATCACCCTCATACGCAAACAATAATGTAGAATCCCTTTCCATCTCTTACTCTTCCTCTGTATACTACACACATAACCAAAACTTAGTTTTGTAGACGAACTTGAGTGAGTCTAGCTATCGCTGTACTCGGTTTTCTTAGTCTATTTAGCCATCGACTCACTTTCGGCCGCTCGCGCTAGCATTCCGCGACTCACATGCAGCTTGTGGATGAGTTCAGAGCACCTTCGACGCAGTGCAGCGATAGATAGACTCGGTGATGAGTCCGTCCTTGATTTCGGTGTCGATGTGCCATGGAGGATTTTGTTCGTCAGCATTATAATTTTAACAAATATGTGAATGCACTAATTGAACTTTTAATTAGAGCCTGTATATTATCCTTATAGACCTCAGCCCTACATTGTCGCTACTAAAATCACTGGTAATTCCCTCCCATCGCGGCATGAATAACGGTCTATGAATATCATAACGGCCGTGTACAGTTGTACACCCAACAACTTTTTCAGTCGGAAAGCGGGCAAATCTACAATTCACCACAACGTGATTTCATTCTTCAGTGTTCTTTGCTATATACTGTAAAAAGCGCACTCATTTCGTGGAGTTTAGTTGATCTCACGCAAAACAATCTGCCTTGATTCCCAGCTGCTCTCTTATCGTGTACATTGCCTTTATAGACTCCCCAAGACTATACGAAACATTTGTGGGCGATATTATGAGCACAAGATTGAGAATAACTTAGACGCAGAAACGTCCCCTCACACGTCGTCCCGAACTTGCGCTTGCCGACTGTTTCTATTGTTTAGCTTTTACTTGTATTTTTTTTTAATTTAGTTCTAAGACACTGTTCATTTGTGGCTATTCTTTCTTAAGAACTAGAAGACTCTGTTCATTCATGGCTATTCCTTATTAAGAAGACTGTTCATTCATGGCTATTCTTTATTAAGAAGACTCTGTTCATTCGTGACTATTTTTTAATAATACATATGTTCACCAACTGTTTCGTTTATTTTTTCACTTGCGGGGTAAGGGGGGAGGGGGAAAGGTTCACAGAAAATTGGCTTTCTATCCAGTATTTTAATAAGTCTCTGATTCTCTTTCGCAGGGGAGTCCAGCAGTGGTGTCAAACTGTCAACAGACGTCTCTGGTTGAAAGGAAGCGAGTGGGATCATGGTGACCTGGCCTCATCTTGTTAGTCACAAAAGCTAGTACATGTGACCAACTTATGAATGATAAGTTAGTCACAAGTACTAACTTTTGACTAACATCAGAGAGACTGGACTCAGATACCATGTACCCCGACTCACTTACCTCGACCCAGAGTGGGTCAATTTTGACACCCTGCTGGACTCCCCTTTCTGAGTCGAGCTGACTAAGTTTTGGTTATGTGTGTAATTTATTTATTACAGGGCTCACCGAAATGTCGATTTCCAGCTGAATTTTAAAAACTCCAGAATACACTTGAGTTTGCAGATAATATTTTCGAAATTTCCCCCGGAATCGCATTTCATCCATAAAATTTGTGAAAAGAATTCATGACCGGGATGCTATTGTCGTCACTGCGATTTTCCAAAAGTAGATCGGAAGCAAAACGAGACTCGCGCAGTCTTCGATTTCGGGACACAAATGCCTCCGTATCCGCCTTTCAAAACGGCCGACCTATGGTTATGACTCTGCAGGCGGAATATCGCTTATTCACTGAGCTATTCAGTGACCACACACTCCATATATTTGTAGTTGTCAAAACTCAGTTGTTTTCGATTTTTGAGACGTTGTTGCAGATCTTCAAAAATTGGTTGTCCTTCTTGTTCCTTCTATTAGTTATTGAGTCTTTCTTGTTATGACGTCATATCCTGTATCACACGTACTGTACAAATGGCCGTGTACAAGAAACGCGATATATATTTGCACGGACATGCAATGGACCACTGATCTGGGCTCATTCATCAAAATCAAATTAGAATTAAACTTCTGGGTGGTCACCGTAATCAATGATTATTCTTAATTTAATATCACTTTCGAGCGTGCACCAAGTTATGATCAGAAATCCTACGATTAATCTCATTAATTTAATTACAAAGTGATCTGTGCCTGAATTGGGACTTTTGTGAGCTTATTCCACAATTAGCGATGCAGGGCTTCACAACCGATAGCAGCTAACGATGATGACATCTTGATGAATGGCTTTACATGCTATTATATGCAGTCGTGTTCATGAGGGCCCACGGATGGGATTCCGTCTGGAGATATATATCTTATATTCTGAAACGAATTTATTCAGCGACACGGAAACAAGAACGTCCTAATTTTGGGAACCGCAGCAACTGAAAGGTTTCTAAGGTCCCTGGATGCTTTTTATTATTTAATCATATATCAGTACCGCGCATTTCCTTCACATAAAGCCATTGCGAGACAGAGCCAGCTTTCTTAGGTTTTTATCCGGGTTCCACGCATGCTCACGGCTTTCAAGGAAGTCAGGAGCTGAGTCCCTGGATAGGGAGTTAAATAGAGGCATTGTGTGTCCGTGGAACCTTCGGGACACCGCACCAGTCTCCAGGTCTGTCACCTGACGCTGACAATGCCAAGGTCACTCCGGGTTCAAGACCAGATTCCGACTGATCAAATACAAACTAGGGTTATTCGTATTCTGGTGCCTGGGAACAGATGGCTGTCACGGCATTGATTGGCGTCGGTGTTGGTGATAAGCGGTAGCTAGCGACGCGCTGACTGCTCGTTGCTGAGACTGTCCTCGCTGCTTCAAAAGCACGGGCCTCTCACTTCGGTCGCCAGTTGCATGTTCAGCGGAGGAATACTCTAGTATGGATTAGGAAGAAGTCCGTCTGACGCCAACCAGATGTTCAGGTAAGTTTTTAAAAAGTTTTGTGAGCGTAACGTGCTCCTTATTTTCGAACGCTGATAATTATTAGTTGTGCAATCAAATATAATAATTGATTGATCGGACTAGATTCGATTGTAAGAATTATTAGTTTGACTCACCAAATAATTCATAGTACTCACACATAATTAGCTGGCTTAGCGCTAAAACATAATTTATTTATGGTTGACGATGAAATTCGTTGTATCGATAAGGTCCGTGTACATAAATTATCAACATTGAAAGAAACTTCTGAATTTTGATGATTAAGTTATGACTTGTTTATAGACATGAAATGATAGAATATTACGAATATGAGGTGGCAAAATAGTCAAACAATGAACAAATCTGTTACAATAAAATGCTTTTTTTTTCTTTAATTTCCGTGTGAAAGGGAGAAGAAGAAAAAATCTTGACATTTACAGCACAAAGAACGGATTTCATGGGTGATATAGAAATTAATCAGTGCACTAAAATATTTAAAAGAAAACGTTCTCACTCAAGTCGCCTCAAGTTATAATTACCGTCTGATGACTGAAATCTTTAACTTATACACAGTCACAAATAAACCGCAGCCAAACCTAACACCAGGTTTACACCGATTCTCACTTCAGGGATTTGTTAAGAATGTGGTGACGATGATTGAAATTCGATGCGCCTGAATTTCTAATTTAATTACTGGAGGAGGAGGAGGGAGGGAGGGATAGAGGGTTATCTGATTGTTATGTAATCCCCCCCAAAAAGATGTAGAACTCAATCGTGTTAATTACTTTGAGCAAATTTCCATTTTCCAATCAAACATATGTTTGAGTTCGATGTTGAATTGATAGCATTGGTGCTGCACATATAACTGTGGGTTCACATTTGTTGTAAGGCCCTCAATCACGTCAAGAGATATATCCAGCATGCAAACATGCGGATGTGCTATGAAAAGAAAGAAAGAAAAAGCACATCGGACATTCATTAAAAGTATGGTGAAAAGAACAGCATGAATGTTGAGTTTACTTGGCATTTCTATATCAGTATATATGCGCACGATTTTCATTTATTATAATTTCATAACGTCCGAATAAGTTTTGCTGATTTCCAAGTAAAATTAATATCAATTAATTAATAAATTAATGTCAAGATCATCAACGTTAAAAATAATGCCTCAGCGACCATTGTTATAGACGTTTAGCAAAACGCTAAGGTCAACTAAAGGTCAACTCAATGGCCAATGACGGCTAGACCTCCATTTGGGTCTAAAATCAATCCCGCAAAGTCAAGTGAACTAAGGCCTACATTTTCAATAAGCACGTCGCTGCCCTATCTATTTAACATCCGTCATTTCCCGTTTTAATGGGTTAGCGAGCAATGAATATGCAAATTGATACAGTCATGTGATCAGGGATTGCAAGCCTAACATATAGTGCTACCTCTTAGCACCTCCTGCATTTGGCGCATGAATCTAAAAGAGAGAACAAACCCAACGTACTTTGAACCGAGCACGGTGTCCTGTTTCAATCCTAATGGACCCTTCTCTAACCGACTTCTCTCATCTCTTAGTGTGCTTGAGACAGTGTCCATCCTTCCCCTTGATCTTCATGCCCAAGGTTATTGCTTCGGGCTAACCAAGTTTCCCTCGCCCAGTGCATTAGATAAGCAGAGACACGATTCAGGTGTAAATCACGGTCACAGGTGATAACTAACGACGCTTGCAACTGTGCGTTGCAAGATTAGTATGCAGCCGCATTGGCCGCAAATTACTCACACTGATTACTTGCTCATCCAGGTTTAAAAAGAAGGATCGCAGAAGCAGTGATAAGCGGTCGTGACGAATTAAAGCAACAACAACAGACTGGGCCGTGTACAAATTACACGATTTTTCGAGAAAGTCTTTCCAGGAAAAGTATTGTCTCTGATGACCAAATAATCTGTTTAGTAAAAACACTGATTGTCGAGAACTCTCTGGCCCTGTGTCAATTCTAATCATAGCCGCAGGTAAAATTGCACTTCTAGGCCTCACAGGTAGAGAACTCATGTCAGGGCACAAGACGAAGCAAGATTTCTTGGTCATATTTCATTTGGGGTAAGAGGGTTATATAGTCAGCGTGCTTGACATGTGAGGTTTTTTTTTCGGTCTCCTTTGGCAATTCGATAGAAAAGGCACAAGAGAGAACAGCAGTGTTAAACATTGGCATAACAGACAATACTCATTGCCAGACCTGTTAATGATGCCAAAATAAACACGATGTCTGAGGCAGCAGCCAAAGGAATAACAGGTTTTTATATCTCCTCCTTTATGCGGCAAGTGTCTCTCTCGTCTTAATCAACGTTTTGCAGCACATGTGTCCGTCTCTGGAGGCTTTGAAATCGCAAGTAACAATCCTTTCATATGACAGAAAATGTTGAACACTCCACACTAGCAATATTCTTATATAAAATATTCAGCTTATTCCAGAGAACATAAAATTAAAGAACAAAGAAGATTGTTGCGAGTTTTAGGTTAAAAAAAATGTTGATATGATTAAATAGCAAAGTTGATCCCGATCTACTAAATTAGGCTCAAAAGCCAAAGTATCATATGAGGTACTCAACGGGTTATTCACCTTGTCGGGTGAGAAGATTAACTTAATTTCACCTGCCTCAAAAGACCTCCTCACCTGACACGGGTCTTTAAAGGATTCTTTGTAACACAGGTAATTGTACTCCTCTCAAGATTGATCGCTATTCATTGATTCACTCGCACCTCTTCAGATTCGTGGCCTCGGGGCATCTGAAAGGATGTATATGGAAGCATTATACGAGATGAACACACCTCAAAGGGTTCAAGACAAATGTAAAATGGATGTAATATTCAGCCTGAGGCTTATATACATCGAAGTGTATATTACAGCCAGATTTCTAAGCAGCGTCTCCTACTTCAGTACACATTTGCAATCTTATTTAATTAAATGAGATATGGAGTTTCACATCCATGCGTTGCATGATAAGCTGTTGCCAAAACAAGAAATGAAGGAATGAATGGGATGGATGAGTTTCCGCATATGTGGGCGGCTTTCACAAATCCCTGCAATTCTTCCTTTCGATCCTCCCTCACTAAGACTTGGCAAATATTTATGTATCTCGCTGCCTCCTACCAGGATGTTGTTCAATGTTTGCAGCGCAGTTAGCAGTAACCCCATTTCTTGTGATCTCCGTTTCAATAAAGAAAGCAAATAATAACACAGAGCAACGCCTACCTTACATCCATATATATACATCGCAACGCAAGACTAACATATTTTGCAATAATTCTGCACCTTGAGGCATGAGATTATTTTTAGAAATTTGTCTGTAACTAGTGTTATGTCATCATTTTCTTATCATTGCAGACCAATTGAAATAGCGATGGATAACGTGTGCAGTTACGTTGGGGCATCTCTGGATGGCTTCATCATCAAAGACTCCCTCACGAATGAAACTGAGGTTCCGCAGAACACAAGCCACGCCTACTCTGATTACTCCACCACCGGGTTTGCTGGTCTCAATGCCAGCTCCTCTGACTCTCCCCTAGACTTGCGTTTCTACCTATACGGTGTCATCAACCCCATCTTCTGTGTCATGGGCATCATAGGTAACGCCCTTAACATTCTTGTTCTCACACGTCGACGCATGCAAGAGTCAATGGACTGCACCATGGAGAAGGCCGCGCAGACTGGACTGGTCGCCTTGGCTGCCTCAGATATGCTCTACTGCATCACAGCTCTGTTCAATGAGTTCTTTGGTGGCAATCAAACTCTATTCATGGGAAGGAACATTTGGATGTTTGCCCAGATATACGGCAACTACGTACAGAACATCTTCATGAACTCGAGCACCTGGTTAACGGTGATCATGGCCGCGGGACGATATGCGGCGATCTGCCGACCGTTGCATGCTCGGTATCTGGTTGGAATCACAGCCACTAGAATTGCCGTGCTGTCCACGTTTCTCACGTGGATACTCCTGCAGTTGCCTACTGTGTGGAGGCACTCAGTGGCTGAAATCGAATGCTACGGACAAACTGTATACATTCTGGACGAGGGTGTCTTCATCACCAACCTCAAATTGCGTATGACCTTTAGTTACCTGTGGTCTGTCTTTGGCTATTTCATACCTGTTCTCATCTTGGCGTACTGTAATGTTCATCTCATCAAGGCCTTGAGGGAGTCCAACCGGATGCGCCGTCTGTACAGAGTCAGTCCAAGGGGACCGAGTGCAGGAAGCAGAATCACTCCGACATTGGTCGCTATCGTTTGCATGTTCTTGCTGCTCGTCTCGCCCTCTGAAATCCTCCAGTTCTTTCATTACACTGTATCAGGGCAGGAGTTCGAAGCTTTTAACATTGCTCTTGTGTTTTCCAACATGCTACTCACTGTTAACTTTGCTTTTAATTTCGTCCTGTATTGTATTGTTAACGTGCATTTCAGAGAAACCTGGAAAGAGGTAGTATTCTGTTTTGTTCGTAGGAAATACTATGGCCCACTTCGCAAGAGAAAGAACTCAGCGTCAACGAAGGCCTCGTTCATTGGCCAGTCGACTTTCGAGTCCATGGTTTGATTACAGTGATGTTGTATTGTTATTATAGTGGTGAATGAGATGCACCATAGATGTGTATGTAACCCATATCACTACAGGGAATTAATTAGAATCGTTGAATGATAAGAGTAACTCACACATGCGCAGAAATTCGTATCGGATTAAGAGTTGAGTATCAAATTCACAGGAAATATTCAAAAGTGATTCTCCAAACACTGTTTGGTGAAATTGTGAATTCAACTCATCAGATTATTGATATTTGTAGCACTGTGAAGACACCATTGCAATTGTGTTTATGGTGAATTTGAATGATGTTTAAATTTATGGGACAGGTATACGTTTGAAGTCAATAAGTCATTAAGGGATGGGACCAAGATAAGCTATCTACGAGAGAAGATTACGATTCTTACTGCCTAATGGTATGTTGATCTCATACTACTCTTGCATTTCTAGACAATATTATGTAGTGATATTTATCTTCATAATGTACCAGTGATGGATTTTTTTTTAAAGTGACTGTTACGGTAATGAAATCTGCTTTTACATTATGTTTGGGATGTTCTCATTGTTGTGAATTAATATATTAACATGATATTGGTGCTGGTTCGATGGTTATTCATTTTGTAGTTTTCATGTCACATTTCAAGTAATAAATATTATGTTCAATACAATTTTGTTTCTGGAATTTATATTATATATAATATCAAAAGTTCGCAACAATGTTAGCTTAAACCAGTTATACTTCTTAGTCACACAATAATGCCCTCATACGGTGTATCTAGTTGTAGGACCATACTGTATTGCGTGATGAGGTGATGAGACCCCAATTTGCGATGCAATATTACATCAGAAAGATGTACATTAGGAGCAGATGCACGCGCCCATGCTAATTACCACCGATGAGTTACATTAGCCAAGCCAAAGGTAACGAATATACCACGAGGAGAATATCCAATTGTTTATATGTCCTCAACTCTGTTATCAGCAATCGGGGTTTCAAGAACTACTGGAAGTGGAGTAAAAACAGGAACATGAAGTTAGTTCTGTTATGATTCTGATTTTTGCAATTTTAAAAAGAAATACTTACTCAAATGAAAACCGGTGTCGTTTGTTGCTATCACCAATCACAACGCCGGTAGCAAAACATTTCATTTTGATGACGCTAGTTGTTTAGGGCAATCGGTATTTCGGTTTTTTTTTTTAATTGTTCAAAAATAATACCAATTTAAATTATTACAAGTGCTAGGTATATGGGGCCCACGACTTGGATATTAATTGTGTTATCTCGCACGGCGAATGAACCAGTGACTTACAATTCCTGAAGTATGTCTCCCTGTTCATTGATCAATAATGTCAAATAATCAAATAAAGGTAAAAATCGTCTGCTTTGGGTAATCGCCGAAAATCGTTTATTAGCACTGATTTCAGCCGTTATACTTCTATTGCACAGGCCTTCACCTAACATGCTCTTGCCAGTTAACGTACAATATATTTTTAGTACAATTATGTAATGGCAATGCCTTATTACATAACCCACAGCTGCACCAACGCACGAGCCAATCAGCACAACAAATTGTCATTACATCAGTTGGATAAACGAATGAGAATGACGCATTCAAGCACAGTCATGAGAAGTAACGCCAAACAGACTTCTCTTTTACACAAGTGTTTAAACCGATAATCAAAGAGTGAGGTTGTCTATCTGCTCCATGTTGAATTCAAGGACAAACAACTCTTAGTGATGCTAAAATGGATTGAACATACACAACACATATTCTGTATAAATCGACATACTTATTCCTTGCCAATTTATGCAAACAAGTCTTTTGCAAGTCACATTTAAATAAGGAAGGAACATTAAAGTGTGAGGCTCTGTTGGCAATCAAACTAACTTGAAAATAGCGCCGAAAGTTGGGTGCAGTTATTGGATTGAGATAAATGGGCATGAATCACGATGAAATGATGATACACATGAGAGAAGTGCCCATCTAATCAGGCTTTTATTTTATGCGGCAATCAGTTTGATCACAATCTGATCTCTGTGCAGCCTTTGCACGGCAATTCCAACATATTAGTGGACTACTTTTGCACCACTCTGTATAACCGCATAATTTTCCACCCGAATTACATAATTTGTAAATGTAAATTGTGTGTTACAAATGAGATCAAGGGAGCTTGTCGATGGCATATTCCTATCTACTGCATTTCTTGTGTGCCACTCATAAAAATACCTCCAGTTACCTTATCAG
>KB292291.1:28618-48541 GCA_000328365.1 Capitella teleta
ATTCCCCCCCCCCCCAAAAAAAAAAAAAATAAAAAAATAAAAAGCATGAAAAAAAGAAGAACAAAAAAACAAAACATCGATACTAATCATATCTCACCTCACTAGACTTCACTATAAATTACACGATTTTTTACAACTAAACTTTATGTAACAAATTGTAACATTTTATACGACGCAGGTCTGATTTCCAAGAAATTCAAATCCAAGCGAAGCGGATGTTTACATTGCTCGACATTTGCGGCCGCCAGCCTTTTTCATATAGTGGAGCACATCCGTGAAAAAAATAAAAAAATAAAATAAATAAGTGGAACTCCCTAAAAATGCAATAAAAGGTTCTACAACGGTTTAGGGCAGTGTTCGGGGTGCTTATGGAGAAAAAAACGTTTACCAAATTCCGACGTCCCAAAGGGCATTTTGTTCTGTTACTTAGTTGCCTTGGTTACGCCAAATGTGAGCTTACCGTCTAAAAATAGGCAACCAGTATATCAAAATGAAGATCTATATGAGACATGACCAGAAACTCCTGTATTTTATGTTTCACTGAGCACGCGCAGCACATTCTGTTCCTCCTCGTCTTCATTGATTGTGATACCACATGACGTGATAACAATTTTAGGAAGAAGTATGTCTTCAGTATGATGCAGCCAGCAATTGAAATAATATGCATGTTTTGGTGCGAACCGACAATTTGATACCATTGGAAAATTGAAAGTGAAGCTGTGAATGGACGTGTTGATGAACAGGAAAGCGAGATGGATATACCTTATTTGTTTGTTCCTCTATAAATGCCTTGCGCTTCCCTCCTGTGTAAAGTCTGCAACCGAGATGCAGCAGCCAAGGTCAATGTCCAGCTCATGGTTTGGTTTGGGACAATGGACGGTAGGAAACCAGAAGATGGGGATGGAGAGCGGAGGTCAATCACTTCATGTCGATCATGATTCTGAAACCACTAGACCCAGGATATCTGTTGATGAAGATATGCTGCAACTGCACCCTTACTACGGCCTGCCTTACACCTGCCCATGCCTACTCACACAAGCATGTGAAAATCTATTTCAAGGTATTAATTGTTATGGTGAATACATAGGCCCAACAGAAGTTCCTGGAATGGCAACCGATTTTTTAAGTACCTTTGGTTTAAAGACACACCTGATTGAACACATGTACAGTGGATATTAAAAATATTGAAATAATCATTGTTTCATCCAATCAATAGCCGTCATTATTTCATTTCATTTATTACATTTAAAACGCATTTTCAGCAATATCAAAGAACATTCAAATGCGCTGTACAAACAGAGGTAAAAAGGAAAATCATTAAATACTAGAAAATGCAATGTTAAAATAGTAAGTCTTAAGTTGGGCTTTAAAAGCATCAAGGGATTGCTGGTTCTATAGGTTGGAAGGTAATCGGTTCCAAAAGATGGGTGCTTGATGAGCGAATGTTCAGTAGTCATATGATTGAAGATGAAATTTAGGTACAGACAACAATGTGAAGTTTGATGATCGAAGGGAGCGAGCAGGTGTATAAACATTGATGAGGGAGCAGATATATGGTGGTGCTAAGCCACGCAGGGCTTTAAAAGTAATGACATTAATTTTGAACATTATTCGAAACTTAATGGGTAGCCAATGTAGTTCTTTCAGCAGAGGGTGGGACGGCGAGTGTCTATCTGCACATTTCACTAGGCGGGCTGCACAGTTCTGTATGTGCTGGAGTCTGTCGATCAGGTAAGATGGAGATTCTGCTAGCAAAGCGTTACAGTAGTCAATGTAGCTCATAACATTGGCGTGAACAAGTTGTCGAGCGGCTTCTTTAGTGATGAAATTTCGGATCTTACGAATCATGTGGAGATGAAAGAATGACTTTTGGCAGATGTTTCTCACTTGATCGGCCATGCTTAACTTGTTATCGAGCATGACTCCAAGATTCCTGACTGATGCACTAGATGTGATTGACTCTCCGATGATGTTGAACGAAGAGGGTGCGATCTCAGTCAGCGAGGGTTTTGTGATGACAAATACCTCGGTTTTCTCTTCATTGACTTTGAGAAAGTTGGCAGTCATCCAACGGTGAACTTGGTTGCTACATTCCTGGATGCTTTCTTTCACTGAAGACACTGATGTTGGCGAGCGAACGTTGACTGCAATGTACAGCTGGGTGTCATCAGCGAAAAGGTGGTGGTTCATGCCACAGTTCGAGATGATGTTACTGAGAGGGCGGGTGTACATCGTGAAGAGAATGGGCCCGAACACGGAGCCGTACACAAGATTCTTTGTATCCGATGTTTGGCTGCCGATTGTCACAAGCTGTTTCCTGTTTGTGAGGTACGATTCAAACCATTTGAGGGCTGAATCAGTCACACCGATGTTGTACTTGAGAGCATGCAGAATGAGCGGGTGGTCAAGCGTGTCTAACGCTGCGGAGAGGTCAAGCAGTACAAGTATTGCACCGCCGTCCCTGTCCACAGCATCCAACAGGTCATTCTGGACGCGCACCATGGCAGTCTCTGTTGAGTGTCCTGCTCTGTATGCAGATTGCATTTGGACATCGATGTTGTTGACGAAGCAATGGTCTTTGATTGGTCAATGGTTGCTTTGACGACGGACAGGAAAGTCGGATTTCAAATTTTACAATGTTGTTTTACAAATTTTACAATGTTGTTGTTTTTTGAGGACTGTTCAGGCATTTGAGATCACCTGAACCTGTCGTAATAATCATCGTGTGCGTCTCTTCACGACGAATCCGATGATCTCAAAATCGTACGTGTCCGTCGTGTGCAACTTTGTGTGTTTGGCGCTGCTCGTCGGCGACAAGGCTGTGGCTATATTCTACCATTGTCTCATCATCAATCATCAATCATCATTAACATGATCCACTATTCACGAGAAGAAATCTTGAACATTAGGACAAGTTCAACCGCTATGTGCATGCAACCTGGACTTCATACATCCAACCAGGAGTTCGCCGCCTATCTCCTATCAGTGCAGTGGGAACAAGTTCTGTATCAGAAGGAGAAGAGGAAGGCGTGGCGGAATTCGAAAGCGACTTCGACTTCGAATTTGACTCATAAACTCAAGTTAATCATCCATCACCTCATCATTGCCATTGAGGCTTGTATGCTTGTATTTGAGACGCATTGAGCAAATAATCTGAAAAATCTTTTGTTGCAATTTGTTTGTTGTTGAACCACATAATGTACTCCACTAATAGTAAAATGAGGACGTTTGTGACATGAAAAGAGATTCACAGTAAATCTAAAACCCGGATCGGTTGTTGTAGCCCTTTGCGAAATTGCAGGCTGCAGCATAAACGCTGTTATTTGGTAACCCGGAAACCTAAAATGTTAATTAGTGGGGACTCAATTTGGGCCTGACAGGGTAGGGCTAATCCACGGCCGATCGAGATCAGCCATAGTACAGGGCTGGCTATGCCCTTGCCTAATATTGAATCACCATTGTGTTATGTAAGTCTGAGAGGGTAAAAGGCTGCCGTGTTGCGTGTATATCTCTACTGTTAGTTCATTTAGTTCAACAAGGCACATCGTGCATTTCTTGTATGGGAAGTAATCCGCCGTCCACGGCAAGATTTCTTTTGAACGGGTAAATCGTGAGCTACGATGCTGTCTCTGCTATGACGTGACCGTTGTGTTTCTGCTTCAAGATATTATGTGGGTTCATGTTCAGAAACCAAACTCACCTCAGTTTGCCTTTGGGTGTAGCGAACCACATAGAATTGATAATTGATGCTCGTGTTTTAAAATCAAATCATGCCACAGTGAAAATGAAATGTCATGTGATCATGTCATGTGACAGCAATTGGACAGAGAAAGACAAGAGATGCCGCTGATATGAAGTAAGCCTGTGGGAACATAATATAGGAGTCATCACACAACTGAATATTAATTTCGTCTATGGAAGAAGATAGCCAACAGCAATCGAAACCGTCTGCTCTTTGCTCGTTTCGTAGTATTTCAGCGTAATCGAATCGCCCGTTGTCATCTGTTGGGTTCGATCGCTCCATGTCTTCAAATTCACCCGCCCCGGTCACGAATCATTCAGTAGAAGTACAAACACACACACTTACGAGCTAGAACTTCATTCGACGTAGAGTAATTTGAAGCGCCGCTCATCACAGGTAGCATGAAGGTGGTTCCCTCAGGGGAGAGCCAGAGGTCTGTGATGACCTCTTAGACTTGTACGACGACAAGACATGCAAGAACAATGCTTACCTGAAGGCTTTGTTGTCATGTCATAAATTTGAAGCCACATAATCCTCCGTTTTCATCCGAGAGAGAGCGAGGTTAAAGTCGTTCTAAGTTATTATTCCGTTTGAAATGTACGTTCGAATGCATTCTGCTGATTTGCCCTGTACTATGGTCGTGAAAATGTAACACTTTATACCACCCAGGAGCGTGTAAATTATATCTTTGTTTCTTTATTGATAAAAACTTTCGTCTGTGCATTATTGTTTTTCAATGATGTCTGCCGTGTTTCATACACTCAGCTCAAGATTCTACTTTGCTGGATATGCTATGTAAAGATTTCCTCAATCGATGCTTTATAATAATAACATTACTTATTCATCATAAAAAAACCATGATCAATGAACGAAAGAGAGATAACAAATGTGTCTATTTGACGTAATGCATTCTCCTCCAGTTTAAGCTCAGGAACTATGCAATTTTCAGCCGTCAAGTACATGCATTACAAGTGATTAGTATTCCACAAGCAACCACTGTCGCTATATTCCACGAGATTAATCCACGCATCAAAGGAATAAGTAGCTCTGAAGTGTGTCGCTCGATTTACCGCCTTTGATTTCAGTGGTTGCATTGAAGCAAATCTCTTATGATATTCGTAGTTAACACAGGCACACTAATCGTGCCAGGCATGGAATCATATACCGAATTATGAAAATCAAATAATGATGGTCGTGTCATATTTCTCTTTAATCATCTGCAGATATCCCGTTTCACTCTTTCTCTCGATAAATGATATTTCAGCCAAGATAACAATTATGTAATTCATCAGAGGTCGTTGACTTCGACTGGGTTTTCCATTCAAACCGTTCGGGTGACGTAGGCGTCAGAAAAATATTGAAATGTTTCTTCCTCAAAAAAATTAAAGCTTACCTGCGTAAATGGGGGGGGGGGGGGGAGAAGGAGTTGAAAATTCCACACATATATTTTGAATAATCAGTCAATTGTAGGAAAGAGCCGAAAAGAGCTATAAATAGAATTCCGCATTGCGCATGCGCGGAAAACACAAACGTTATTGGCCAACGTGGATTTCCATAAAACCACAAACGGAACAAGAATAGAACTGACCAAACAACACAATGATACGAAAAACCCATCGCATGCATTGTTTCTCAACCCAAAAAACACGGTATGCAACAATTCAATATATAGCCGCGATTGAGGGTGACAGGTGAGGTCCAGGGATGAAAGGCATTCATCACATAACTTCGAATGCCAGTGTCGACATTGTAACACTGACATTGGCTCTTATGGAATAACGTGCATCATTGCAGCAGTCTTCCTCTAGGGGATTAGGACCCTGGTTGTTTGTACTGAACATTGGACTATTATGGTAGAACTTGTTTAGGGCAATGTTTGTTTATGACACACGTGGGTTGTACTGTGTATCGGGTACTCAGATCAGTCGATGCATTTGTCAAATGGCCACTCGAACCGAGGTTAGACTTCTGACGGTTTAGAGGTTTAGATATTTAGACTGTCTGATGTGGTCTTCCTATTGACCTTGTGTGTTTCTGTATGTGCATATAAAAAAGACCAACCTTGATCAGGTGCATACACTACTCTGTTCAACATGAACGATGTTCTTTGTGTTGGAATAGTGTTGCTCACAAGGTACACTGCATTGTCACATGATAGCTTTGCGGATGTGTTGTTGAAATGAATCTCACTTGACGATGTATGGGGGCTATTAATTCATCATCGGATACAAGATCGGAAGCTGGATATTGTTGATTATTATAAAGTGTTAAAGTTAAATTAAATGCATTAAGTTGCGAATGATGTTCACTTAGTCGTATTAATGGTATAAAAATAATGTTAAGTCATGGAGTAAATTCCTGCAAGCTCCCAGCGTCTCATTGTTAACTATCATAATTTGTC
Organism: Capitella teleta; assembly: GCA_000328365.1. Classification (NCBI taxonomy): domain Eukaryota; kingdom Metazoa; phylum Annelida; class Polychaeta; family Capitellidae; genus Capitella; species Capitella teleta. The sequence goes on from KB292291.1 coordinate 34,762, forward strand.
AAAGATATCATTTATATTTATTATTTAATCAAATTTATAAAATACGGATCACAATTAAAAATTTCAGCAAATAGGTTGTCCACTTAATGAATTAAACTTAAGTACATTTAAAATTATGAAAACAGAGGAATATTTTTAGTCCAACAACAGACAACAACATATAAATAAGCAATCAAGCAAGCATACGAGTGGGATTATCGATTAATGGTATGTGCGTGGTAGTACTGATAATTTGGGCATTACTATGCTATGAACATATACATCGTATTGCTTAAAGAGGACCTCTTGTTGTTTTGATCCAGTAACGGATGATAGAGGATGCATCCCAAAAGACAAATACGCCTTTTGACTGACATATTTTTAGACAATACGCTTGCTGTGGGCTAATTTCTAGATACATCGATTTTGAGAGGTTTAAGAGCTCGCTTACTTCTCGCGTTCGATTTCATACCGCCATGAAGGCATAAAAGTAATTCTCCTATTGTTAACAATGGAAGTCGTTGAGTGAGCAGATCTTTCAGCAGTTCTCATAAAAGAAATCTCGCACTCATCTCGTTTCAAGCTATTCTGCCGGAGCAGGAAATTCGTATTTTAATTTGTCTTGAATATCATTCACAGTTGACCAATTTGTTTAAAAACGGTCTCTCGTCACTCAATGAAGCCCACAGAACCGATCTAAAATGGTTCCGAAATGAACAGAGGTCCTCTTTAAAGAAGCTTAGAAATGATATTAATATATTAGGTCATTTGAAAGAAATAAAGCAATTGTGGTTGCATTCATAAGGAAAGGATTCCCGTTGGTTGACGATAATCATCCCAATAACAATGACGCAAAGTATTTATTTCGACTCCGAAGACATTAACACAATTTGCAAGTGTTTGGAACATCAGAAGTAAAAATGTAAACATCGAATACTTCAAATGCTGGTATGGAAGGAAGGGGGGGTTAGGATCATAGATACTTCAATAAATAGGCGTCATGTTTCACTAAAGCCTCTGACAATGACACCTCCACATAGTAAAAGCGAATATAATGAAGTGAAAAATAGTGAAATAATCGGGCGAAACATTGCCCAGTGCGACATTTAATTTCCCTTCGCGATGGCATGGGGAGAGTAACAACGCCACAAGAAAACTATACCTTGTAACCTAATTGCACTTTCCACAAAATTGTCCCACGTGTTTACTCGTTTTCTTCTTGTTGTTTACGAGTAAAACTAAATGTTTCTCTGCGAAACCTATCCTAATCTCGCCGATACGCAAAAGGTTGATGCCAACTATAGGTTATTATATAAGTATAACAGTAAAAACTCCAAAAGAACTGTTTCTCTGATGTGAAACAATTATTCCAATAGATGTCAGAATTCACAAGCATTTTTTCTGACGTTCACAATGAATACTTAGTATTGAACGGATTAATCGATGGAGTTCAAGATAAGATTCACTAAGATCTAATGAACCTAGAACTTAATGCTGATCTATGGAACCTGCATATTAAAAAGAGAAGACCGGGTCAATACTGAGGCCAATCCATGTAATATATAACCAACCCCAGTTTTAGTCTACGCAGATCTAGATCATTGAGCACATTTGATCACTCATGATCATGACCTCTTCTAACAATAGGCCATCCGGAAGTGGGGGATTTTCCGGAAGTGGTAATGGAATCATCAGGAAAGTCGTCCCGCTGCATCCGGGATCAAAGAGATCCTTGCTTGACCCTTTGGCTGAATATTCTACTCACACGCACAGTCTGGCTTCTGTTCTGACTTTGTCCATGCTCGGGTTGATTCAAAATTAATTTACAAAGAACAGGGTTCAATGCGGTGCAATGCGTTATGAAAAAGCTATGCTATTAGGAAACGGGCTATTTGATCCAATATGATTAATATGTATAGTTGGGGTAGCCTCTTATCTATATAAACCTACGTATCATATTTATATTTTCTTCATGATTAACATTGACGAAAGCTTGCTCCAAACTATGTTTACAATAACAAAGTATGGTCGTAGAAGGGTATTAGTCGTGAGCTTGCAATATGGCCCTAATCATGTTTTAGTTTATGTTTGAATGACGTCAAATTCGATATAATTAATTACCAGTTTGCATCTGCTCTTTGAAGCAGAGGTGAATGTTCAGCTAATACCTTTATGTATGGATGTGTTTTGACTCAAAACACGGGTTAAGGCAGTTTGAGATCTGTTCCTGTGCTGCAGCAGTCAAATGTTTTGACTGATGTTGGCGAAGTTCCTGAACATGATTTGTGTTTTGAGTCAAAAACACAAAAGATCAAAGGTCGAGTGTCTCATTAATATCATGTTCTTGATTTTAAACGATGAAAAAAAAAATGATATATCCAAATTTAACATTCGAGTATTATTTTCAGTTATTTCATTCCAGTAAATCTGAGTGAAAGCAATGCAACATTTTAGCTTTCGTTGATTTCAACGTCTTAGCCCAATCACCCTGCATGCAGTGAGTAAACAATAGATACTTGAATTTTATTTTATTTTTAGAATTTCGTGGTATACTCGAGCGAACTCGCTTTGATTCTGTTTGTGTTTTGTCTCGGTTATTTTGCTACAGAATCTTTCGGTCATCAAATCTGACCATGAACCCCCCCCCCCACCTCCCCCTCTGTTCTTATCCTTACAATCATTTGATAATTATTCACCTGATCTTTCATTCAACTAATCATAGACGTTACTCATCATGATCATGTGTGTTTTCTCATTATAACAATAATAACCATGTTTGCTGTTTGTCTTCCTGGTGCAATTCATGTATAATTGTGCAATTCATTCATAATTATGAGCTATGCAGATGCATTACCAACTTCTGTGGTTTCAGAATGGCATTATGTAATGCTTTGGAAAGCCAATGTGAGCCGAATAAAACAATTGATCCCTGCAAGAGAAGTACCATTAGGACTTACTTAAAGGTTCAAGGGACGTTTTACGCGTTTTGCCAAATATGCGTGCGGCTAAATCAAGAACATATCCTGAAGGCATTTCGACTGAATATAGAGGCCTGCTTGAAACAAAAGAAGTGCACACTCACAATTCTATTTCAGTGATACCAGGGTTGACATTGAACGATTTTTTTATCCAGACCTCGATTTCCTCTCAATGACGTCATTATTGTGTTATTATATGATCAACCTTTTTGCCTTGGTTAATCACGCGCAAGCCTCTTTTAGAAAATAAGCTCTCCTTCAATTGAAGCATTTCTTGCAGACAGAGATGATCGAATAATGCCTGGATATCCTTGCTAAATGTATCCCTGAGCACTCTTATCCTCTAAGTGGTTTCTAAAGCCATGATGCTTCAAATAGACTGGTTCAAAATGAGTCTGGTGTCTGGACCTACCTGTCCTGCTCCCAAGATGGCAGAGGTGATGAATAAAATCAATTTTGCTTCCTAAGAATGTTCGTGCAATGAAATTGATGAACTGCGAGAAAGTATAAATTGAAACGAGCAACAGTTCTACGCATTCATTTACTGACCATGATAACAATGCAGCCAATAATTCAATGATGAAAGAGTCACGTGGGCTTATGAGACGCGCGCGAATAATTAAAATGTTGTTTCGCGGATTCTTCGGAAGCGAATTAAATGCATAATTAATCTTTCACGAATTGTAGACCACGGAGGAAAGGTGCTCGCTTAGTGCCACGGGATAATTATTAATGTGAGACATTGAGATATCAATTTAATATGATCGACGAATTAAATGGGAGCTCAGAAATTACCCTCTTTGACATGGAATCTCCGCAATAATCCACTGGCTCAGTGAGAGAGCAGTCATGCACATGTAGTGTGTGACCAATCGTCGTTAATTTAGTGCTCCACCCTCACACATCTATTCATATGCGACACACAATCACTATACTTGGTTACGCACACACGTATATAAATGTACGGGATTGAATTTAGGAATAAGTGGACAAGCTACACAGAAAGTTTTCCGTTAATTTGACAGCAGATGACGACAAAGAAAACATGCGAGCATCTGTTTATCGGTTTCACCAGTTTGATTTTTCTACAAGAGACTGCGAGGCACTCATTACTGATTAATAGAGACGAAACGATACGGTCAGGCCACGATACGATACGTATCGCGATACAATATCACTTGAAAATCAGTTATAATAATGTAATATCAACATTTTATTAGGTTTGAAGAGTAATGGTAACAAAAAATAAAACATTCCATTCTCAAAAGAAAGACTAGTTGAACATGACTCGCATAGTTAGGCATGATTAAGATTATAATTAGAGGATTAGTAAGAAGGCAGAATCAATTCAAGTTGTATTATACACAATCAATTGTCTGAGGAGTAGACGGAATCTTCCAACTGACGAAATTCGAGACAAGTGGCATTTGTCCATCCATTTCGATTTTATCCTAATTTCGTAAACCAAAGAAGCCCCTGAGAGATTTGAATGTGAGAGTGTATCTCACCCAACCTCTGGCATAGGCCATAAGAATTATTGAATGGCTGTAATGAATGAATGGATTGGATAGATGGTGCTTAACGGCACTTTAACACTTACATTGTCATATTAGTGCCTCTATCGAATTGTTGTAAAATATACATTGTAAGCATTATCGAGGGGTGATGATACAAAATCACGTTTGTAATTGGTTTGGTTGTTCCGAGAATGGTTTCTGGTTTCATTATTCTGGGAACTGACGTCAGCTTCTTGCGTCCATTGCGTAACAGTGCAAGGTGCGCCAAGACGCGTTATATAAAATGAAGCTTCAATTGTCTTCCACCTATGACGTCATTTCCGGTCAGTCATTGCTGGCGAAGACAATCAGACTCGTCCATTGAATCAGCATGCAGACTTCTGGCTTCACTGAGCCGTTGATTAGATGATCGTGGGTTTGGTGTTTGGTAGAGAATATAATTAACGTCGGATTCGCTGACCTATATAGGTGTCATTATTCATTGAGATGAAGTATCTGTGTATGCATTCGACATCCTCTTGGGAAAGGTTCGGCTCAGTTATGTAGCAAGATATTGAATAATACTAATTTCCTTTATATGTGTGTAGCATCATGTTCGGGTCTGTAGCCTGTTGTCTGACGTGAAATATCTAATTTCTATGCATGTATGTTACGTGACCAAGCAGTTCTCGGTGTTAAGGTCCCATGGGGCGATGCTTCAATGAAAACTTACATGATGTTCAAGTCTTGTATGGCTCTATAAGCTCTGGCAATGTTTTTCACTTTTTGGTAGAGAATACACGAATGCAATTCAATCGCTGATGGAGTATCAAATGACCTCTATTGTTGTAAACAGTCCGTTCGCACCAAAAATACAAAGTTCACACCGATATCAGATGATTCGATCGGCAGAAAACCTTGTAAATATTCACTCAGATCCATGCTCTAGTCGCTTAACAGACGGTTTTCCCTCATCCACAAACAAAGCATATACAAACAGACAATTCCAATCCCACCACCAGTCTCCAAGTACCTACTTCAGAGCACAGAGGGGCACAGAATAGCTCAGTGGGTTAAACCACTGACTACAATCCTATGCCGACAGTGGGGCTCGAGGTCTCGGTTTCGAGACCCGATCAGGCCACGGGCGTTATGATTGTGAATTATGATTGTTATAATTGTAATTCTTCGGTGACTCTACAGTGCTGCCCAACTGCGTAACAAGGCCGGGCGCTGTGTACTACTGTCTATGGTGGTATGGTGGTATGCAGGATAAAGAACCTTTGGGATTTATCGATAAGAGTAGGGGGAAACCCCGGTCCCGGGCCTTCTGTTTTGGCGCCCATATCACACGAATGGTTTGGGTGGAGCCGTAAAACCCCATCACGCATCACGCATCACCTACTTCAGATCATATTGACATACCCCGAGATTTCTCTGTAACAATTCACCATTACAATTCGGTTCAAGGAAATATCAAAAGTCACAATGGATTAATCAGACGTCGACCTGATTATTCCGGGTCATTTTTAGAATCATTCATCTGTTAATGGTAATCAATGTAGAGGTGGAGTCACTAAACTTGGTGCTTCACTTGTCATTATTAACGTCTAAAGAATTCAATTGTTCCAACAACAACAACAACAAAAAGTGTTTTTTTTTTCTCACAAAATTGACTTGTTAACTATCGATATTAATATTTCTTAGCCTAAAATTATTTGTGAATACAGCCCCATATGCTTCACAAAACCGTCATCATCTTTCTCTGCTTCCGAAATTGTAAGTTTATTCTAATTTATATCAATATTTACATGCTTAGTCCCAACAGATGGATGTATTCCACAGTTGAATACCCATTCTATGTGGGCCGCTATGTTTTATAACTTGCCCTTGAAAGTGAATCTGATGACACGTAATCAACGTTATTCAAGGGTCACTCAAGATCATGACATTGACGTCACCATGTCTCTTGTGCTTTCCTTATCATGTTGTTTGATTGTATGCATTTTCCTTTAGTGTGCTTCCATGAAGGTTTTCTACAACCATAGGTAATCGATAAGCAAGTGAGTGTTTGCCATTATCGCAATTGTGATGGATGCGACATAATGGATCTGTTGTGGAAGTGACGTACAAGGTTTCAACCACAGCTATTTGCTATCCAGCGTGGTGACAGCATTGTTTGGTTCCATATAGGTATTATAGCAATTTTTATTGCACTCGCCTCCTGTCCGCATATCCGCCTAAAAGCACATGATACCAGATTCTAAAAACGAACATGCGAGCACATGTGATACCAGGCGAATGCATGTGTGAGCGCAAATGCACGGCTAGTACAGTTGATTTGGCTATAATGCTTTATGTATCACCTTCATACATTAGCGAGGTATTCAATGTATTTTTTTTGTGGTCATGGAGCTTACTTCCCAGGAGAAAGTTTTCTTGTCTACACGTTACGAGATCGTGGCCTCGGTGGGCTTAAGGAGATTAAACTTACATGCTATGTACGCGGTTATTGTGTGGTTATACTTTAGGAGTTTAGGGATATATCTGGGTCACATTTTACTAAAAGTTCCTCCTATAAGTATCTCCCTTATAGCTGAGGAATCAGTGTTTTACTTCCCTCTTCCCTTATATATTTTTAATCTTAGCTGAATACTTATATTTCAGGTACATGCATGTGTAACTATTAGTGTGATCACTCTCGATGTTTATTGTTTTGATTTCCTTTTTATCAGCTGAATTTAAATATTCATGTATAACAAAAATGAAGTGAATATTCGGTTTTGCCTTTTGGAATCAACAATAGTATTATACGGTTATCAAAAAGAAACAATATACAAAATATTATTCACAGATATCATCCTCAAGCAACGACACTTTACCTGTTATTAATTAATCAATTACATTCAAGCAATCATTTTAAAGATAATTTAATGGAATTATTTGTGAAACGCAAAAATACGCAGTGCCCAAATGATGTCGGGGGACATGCATTCCTCAATTATCGTTTGTTATCAAACAGTGTTATTTTTGAGCAAGCATCAGCGTGACTATTGGTAATTTTATGAAGTTACCAGGAGGCAGCCCTGGATCTCTTCCCTCACCTGCCACTTCTAATCACACAATTTATTCGCTGGCTGATTTGATATCATGCTAGTATGGTAGTTTGTCTGTGGTTCTCGATGCCATTTTAAAACAGGATATAATGAAGTTACCATTAGCAATTATCCAATGAATCGAGAGTGGTTTATGAATGGCGTCACCTCACCAGGGCAAAACGCTTATCGAAGAACAAAGCCGGTTGTCGTTTAATCAGTGCAATGAGTGCTTTGCTTTTGTTGTAGATAATGGAAATTGGTTGACATCTCTCGACCCTCGATCCATTTGAAGGAGGCAAAGTATCTGTTCTACTGCTCTACTTAGTTTTAAACGAATATAATAAGTATTTTCAAATTTCCATGTGATGAATGTGACATGAATGCTCGTTTCATGCATCTAGAAATCGGACAAGAAAACCCGAGGAATGATTAAATGGAGACAAGTTCACCAAAATGTAAGCAATGGTATCAATGATTGAGCATTGAATATGCACCGTGTTGTGCGAACATTTCTGATTCCTCGATGCCCAGTGGAATATGCACCGAACTATAATTAATTAATTAATGATTAATTAATTAGTTACTGGGTATAATTACATAAATTATGAACGATGCTTTGACAACAACCCCTGCTAATTATGTGGGGATAACAATGATAAAATTCATAAACCAATCTCTCGAAGCATGATTGAAATATTTACCTATTTACCTATTAGAATCGATTGGCCAAGTAGCGATCAATATGCGTAAAAACAGTGAATAGTCTGATGTGTGAAATACGATGAGCATAATTATAAACTTTGCAGCCCAAATTCTCGATTGTAGCCATCGAGCTTAACCACATCAAATAAATCGGCGGCGAATGCACGACGACTTTAACCAGGTCATAGCACTGGATTTGCACCAGCATTTGTCGGTTTACAACATATTTACTACTGATGCAAAGGAAGCGGGACCTGTGTCTCATTGCGTCCTTGAAGGGTAAATGTGTCGAAGTTTATCTATTTTGCATCGCCTTCCATAGTTTCAATATACAAGCATTGTTTGCTTCTTCCGAGTTCCCTCGTGCATTTCCTTCCTCACCCAGCGACCCTCTGTTTCCTTGTTATTCGCTCCTGTCAATCTGGGATTGACGCTGAGAAGAGATAAATCACAATAATGTAGAAATGCAGAGATAAAACATCATACATGTTGCCCATAACGAAGCAAATGAAATGAATTCATAATGATCCCGCGTTTCATATTTATTTGTGGAACTGAAAACAACAGAACTTATTGAGGCAGATGGTTTCAAGAGTTGAAACATCAGACTGATTAGAAGAACGAAGGCGAGTGAAGACAAACGTCGTGATTAATCAGCAGTAGCGAAATAGAATTCCGACATAATCGAATTTGAGAGGTTTAAAACCTCGCTTTCGATTTCAGACGATGGCGTTATCTTGAGAAATACTCAAATGTTTAACTAAAAAAGGAGCTCAAAATACAAAAAAAAAATCTTTTTATTCGCTGCATTAGTTATTATTCAGAAAACAAAATCTAAAAAATATAAAAATCTGTGTTCTGACTTCTATATTTCACGGTTATCCTTAAATCCTGAGGAAGTGTGATTTGCTGCTAAAATATGGCCTTCTAATATACTCTCATTTTTTTAAAGGTCTGTAAAATAACGATGCAAATAAAATGGTACCTCACCGAGTGTATCTCCCTAACAATACCCTCTACTTATGATGGTTAAATTTTAACAATTCATTCCATACTAATAATATATGTGTGCATAATAATATGCACCCACACTGCACACCCATCGAAACATCGCATTTGACATTCTGGTTGAGCCTCCTGTTATCAGTGTTGCATTGAAGGTTCAGCAGGACTCCACGTCAACTTTGACCTTTTGCAAAGACATAATTATTCGCATTTATCCGAATCCGCACACAGAATAAGCATTTGACTAAGAATGAATGATTTACCAGTAAAGCAATATTCATAAAATTCCAGCTTGATTCAACAAGAGAAAGTGAGCACTTGAAATTATTTGTAGTGAGCATTCTGATGGCATGGAACCATTTGCGTTAACAATTTTTTTGTGGTGAGAAGGTTGGACATTATGTGCAAATAAAAAGCTTTGGTTAAATATGAGTCCCGTTCTAAACTCCCTTTTTATCGAGTCAAGAATGTGGTTGTGAAATTCCGTTCCCCTGTCTTTTGTATTAAGCCTAGGGGCATCATCGGAATATGGAAGCTTACCTTCAATCTCCGGCATCAATTCTTCAATCAGTTTCGTGTGCTCTTCAACTCTTTGTTCTAGATCACTGAGATGGCCACATAGCGAACCAGTCACGCAGACAACAACTATCAGGACCAGAGCTCTCATCTTCGCAGGCGCTAAGTTTAGATCATTTCCAAAGCATTAAACATGATCTGCATTGTTCTAGGACATNTGATAGAAACCTGGGTCAGTTCGCTTTACTCTTGTCTTGGCATAGCTCAATGGTACCCACGGGATATCCACTAACAAACTTGCCACTTACAAGCAAAGGACCTATTCTCAAGAGAACCCAAAGGGTAGTTTACTCTTAATATTGATATCACTGACAGCAGGCAGCGCTTTGTTTTGGCATATACGGCAGCACTGCGAAGTCATCGAGACATTTTAATGAATTGTAACATAGCCACTTTTAGTTAACTTGAAGCGTAGTTGCAGGGTCTCATCTTTTGATTACATGCTGCATTTTCCTTTGTCTCATTTACGTCATGCATCTGAATAATGCACTCTGCATATCGTGTAGTGCTATTATTGCGACAGTGTCAATCATGTAATAAAAACATTCTAATCAAACATTCAATACATCTATAGATCGTGCCTGCGCCGAAACAAACAAAGAACAAAAGGACGGGGAAGGAACTAATAATTAAAAGCGAGGCTGGGTTTGTTGGATATAGCACTTTGCATTGAAGGAAAATATTCAGTACCGCAAAGATGGCAATAATGCAAGGTATTTGGCTTTGTGTCTTTGCAGCAGTTTATGGGGTTTGCTGCCAGGACTACAGGAGTGACATATTCAGCATAATGAGAGGGAAGTACTACCATACAAATCATTCGCTGTCTTTGAAGAACGTTGAATCAGAATTGCAATGCGCTTATCTCTGTGAGAGTCAGAAGTGCTGTTTGTCTGCTCTTATTCGCCAGGAAGATGATGGTTACCTGTGTCGTACTCTGGATACGTTCATATTCAGATCAGACCTTGTGGATGACGCCATGGGGTCGTATATTTATAAAACAGACCCCGAAGGTTAGTTGACCCGAATATTGGCAGATGTGTTATTTGTTTAATAATTATGAGGATACGATCATGTTGATTTCTATGCACTCGAATAAACAAAGCAATTGGGCTTAATCGCGTGATCTTTTTACAAGTTTCGTTTGGGTCCAATACAAATATCTGAAATGCAATGAAACCTGATTGTTTATTGTCTAACGAGACATTTTAATTGTTGTATGTCAAATGCAACTATTATTTGATTAGACTTTGGCCAATAGCTATAAAAATGTTACGGCATTGTCTATGTTATATGACCAATGAAGCATTTCATCTTTGAATGCATTTTTGTTATTTTTGTTATGCTATATTTTCAGCCCGTTCGAAGTTCGTGTGGAGTGCCACCATAAAGAACCATCAGCTCCGTTCTACGAATATCATCATACAAGATAGGCCAAATCTTGAGGAATGCAAGACATTCTGCTCAAATACTGCATACTGTATGGGCGTTGAATATGGTGCGTCATTTTCAGGATGCTGTTTGAACGGCAACACTAAGGCAGTCAACATGAAAAGATTTAAACAAAATTCAAGTTATAAGTATCAAGAACTTGTATGTGTTGAATAGCTCTAAGATCTACTGGATCCACTTCTTTGTAGGTTTCAAATTTTCAAATGTCTACATAATTTGCCAAATAATTGCGCTATATTATGTAATTATGTAAGGGATTATGATCCGTTTTTATTCTTCTTGGGGAACTAGCCTCATCGCACTATTGTTTTGTTTGAGAGAGCTATTGTTGTGGCTGCAACACTAATGTTTATCTCAAAACAGAGAGTTTGTATTACAAAGATGACAACAGATGACATTTCTTAATGCTTTTTCGGGGTTCATCTGATTTTGTTCCCATCTCTATCACATGTTAGTGACGTCACAGCTCGCATTTTAATCTTCCACTTTTCTTTAAATTGACGTTGCATTGCTTTTCTCAAATATGACACATATTATAACTCAATATATTACTTTATTTGCCAATTCTCATCAATAAATTGTTAATTTTATGAAGTATTATTTTGAAAATGCAATTAATAATATTCTAACTTTATGTTAACTCTATATCTACAATGGTTGTTCGAAATGGCATCAGCGGTGCATTCCTCAATTATGCGATGTTTCATTATGAATTACTATTCATTGACAGATGTGTTTTTGTGTTTTCCTTTTGGACCGACGCCTCGAAGTATTTTAAACTGAAGAGGTGAGAACAATGTTCATGAAGTTATCATAAAATAGTCAATTGAGACCCAGAAGATAACGCTAGTGCCAGAGATATTGTAAGTGCATATAAATACGTGCGTGAACTATATGCGTGACAGACTATAAATTGTGATTTAGTCTCCACCAAACATAACCACATCTGGTTTATTCGCTTATCCATTCTCTCGTTTGTCTGGCAAAGCAAATCTCCACTGCGAATCATTATGTACCTCACACCTGATAATACTTTGATAACTGGAGCAGGTACAAGGCATAGTGGGTCAATGCCGGATCCGCTAAGCTTACACGAATAAGTCAACACAAGGTCTTTGTATCACACAATGAAGCTTCTAATAACTCACCTGTTTGTGTTGTTATATTAGATGCCACAAAAACTTTTGTCCGAGTTAATTCTGTTCATATGTTTTCAATCCTCAGAAATAGATAATGCACGTCCCAAAATAATTAAACTACTTTTAAACACATATACTTCGCAAAATAATGTAGTAAATAATAAGTAAAATGGAATGGAGTATCTTCTACTATGTTTACATGTTGCAATGGGGTCCAACATGGGGATTCCTTTCTCTTATTGCTTATTGCTTGTGAGCACTTTTCGAATATTTTTGATGTCAAATTTAATTCCCCTAAATGTTATTTATTGTGTACAATGGTTTTCATGATAGTGCCAATACTTTCCTATGTAAAAATCATACTCCTGTCTAGCCACAATTCATGCATTTAGGCTCGCATATGTCAGTTTAACTTATAATAGCTATGTATAGGCAAAGCTTGTAAATATATTATATTACCAACGAATATCATGATGTCACAATTTAAGCATTGCTATTAACAAATACACAAATCACTTTTTTTTTTTTCATTATAGACTTCTTTTTATAATAGCTCTTTATATAATTTATATAGTGTATATAATGAACCCTTACTACGCACTTGGATATGTTGCATTCGACACTTATTATTTCTGCACCCTCGTTCCCATTCAAAATTGATTGATCTTGTCATGAACTGTTTAAATTTTGATTTACATTTGTTACTTCGTTTCTGTAAGTATTTAATTAAACAAATACTATTGTAAAATTCGTTTGTGGAATGAAGTATTCCGCCGTTTCAAACGATATAAACACGTCTCTTTTTAACCAATAAACTCTACTTTTCGTGCCTGGATGCATCAACTTTCAGCAAACTAACATGGCATGGCCACCTAAATTTTTATAGCCCCAAATAAATTACATTTTCAGATGCAATAAAAAAACCTGATATCTGTAAATATTTCTATAATTCCCATATGCTAAACCTTGAGGAAAGAACAATGTTTTGTCATTATTTCTCTACCACATAACACATTGTGCGTTGTATGACGTAGTGACTCCAGGGCTACGTCAATTATGCACTAGTTGGATGGTAAGCTCCAAGCTCGTAATAACGAAGACTCAACCAATCACTTCATATTGGCTTTAATTTACCTTCAATAAAATATTCTAAAGAGGGTGTCACAAATAATAGAGTTCCGAAAGGAGTAGCTTGGTGTGTTGTTCGCACGGGGCGAGTGAGCACGTGTGAGAGAGAGAATGTGTCGGCGTAGAGGATCAGTGTTCATGGAAAATATTCGTGTCTTATATACTAAAAGCATGGATGTGGGGCAGCCTGTGTTTCTCATAGACAGTGCAGTAGATCGGTGCCTCCAAGT
>KB292298.1:3290-55155 GCA_000328365.1 Capitella teleta
ATGAGGGTGCAGCAAGCCCAACGCTACTAGCCAGTGATATCATGTCAGGAGTTGACACCATTCAACCAAGTGCCTTCCAGATAGTGAGTTATGAGGATGCAGCAAGCCCAACACTACTAGCCAATGATATCATGTCAGCAGTTGACACCATTATGCCCAGTCCCTCTCAGATAGTGAGTTATGAGGGTGCAGCAAGCCCAACGCTACTAGCCAGTGATATCATGTCAGGAGTTGACACCATTCAACCAAGTGCCTTCCAGATAGTGAGCTTTGAAGATGCATCAAGCCCAACTCTACTAGCCAGTGAAATCATGTCAGCAGTTGACACCATTCTGCTCAGTGCCTCCCAGATAATGAGCTTTGAGGATGCAGCAAGCCCAACACTACTAACCAGTGATATCATGTCAGCAGTTGACACCATTCTGCCCAGTGCCTTCCAGATAGTGAGCTTTGAGAGTACAGCAAGCCCAACACTACTAACCAGAGATATCATGTCAGCAGTCAACACCAATCAGCCAAATGCTTCCCCGATAGTGAGCTTTGAGGATGCAACAAGCCCAACACTACTAGCCAGTGATATCATGTCAGCAGTTGACACCATTCAACCAAGTGCCTCCCAGATAGTGAGTTATGAGGATGCAGCAAGCCCAACACTACTAGCCAATGATATCATGTCAGCAGTTGACACCATTATGCCCAGTGCCTCACAGATAGTAAGTTATGAGGGTGCAGCAAGCCCAACACTACTAGCCAGTGATATCATGTCAGGAGTTGACACCATTCAACCAAGTGCCTCCCAGATAGTGAGCTTTGAAGATGCAGCAAGCCCAACTCTACTAGCCAGTGAAATCATGTCAGCAGTTGACACCATTCTGTCCAGTTCCTTCCAGATCGTGAATTATGAGGATGCAGCAAGCCCAACACTACTAACCAGTGATATCATGTCAGCAGTTGACACCATTCAACCAACTGCCTCCTCGATAATGAGCTTTGAGGATGCAGCAAGCCCAACACTATTAGCTAGTGATATCATGTCAGAAGTCAACACCAATCAGCCAGGTGCCTCCAAAATAGTAAGCTTTGAGGATGCTGCAAGCCCAACACTACTAGCCATTGATACCATGTCAGCATTAGTCACCATTCTGCCCAGTGTCTCCCAGATAGTGAGCGTTGAGGATGTAGCAAGCCCAACACTACTAACCAGTGATATCATGTCAGCAGTTGACACCATTCTGCTCAGTGCCTCCCAGATAGTGAGCTTTGAGGATGCAGCAAGCCCAACACTACTAGCCAGTGATATCATGTCAGCAGTTGACACCATTCAACCAAGTGCCTCCCCAATAGTGAGCTGTGAGGATGCAGCAAGCCCAACACTACTAGCCAGTGATCATGTCAGCAGTTGACATCATTCAACCAAGTGCCTCCCCAATAGTGAGCTTTGAGGATGCAGCAAACCCAACACTATTAGCCAGTGATATCATGTCAGCAGTCAACACCAATCAGCCAGGTGCATCCAAAACAGTAAGCTTTGAGAATGCTGCAAGCCCAACACTACTAGCCATTGATACCATGTCAGCATTAGTCACCATTCTGCCCAGTACCTTCCAGATAGTGAGTTTTGAAGATGCAGCAAGCCCAACACTACTAGCCAGTGATATCATGTCAGCAGTCAACACCAATCAGCCAAGTGCCTCCCCATTAGTGAGCTTTAAGGATGCACCAAGCTCAACACTACTAGCAATTGATATCTTGTCAACAGTTGACACCATTATGCCCAGTGCCTTCCAGACAGTGAGCTTTGAGGATGCAGCAAGCCCAACATTACTAGCCAGTGAAATCATGTCAGCAGTTAACACCATTATGCCCAGTACTTCCCAGACAGTGAACTTTGAGGATGCACTATCTGTTATTGATATCATGTTTGCAGTAGACTCAATTCAGCCAAGTTCCTCCCATCTATTTAGCTATAAGCATGCAGGAAGTTCGACATTACATGTCATTGATATCATATCAGACGTAGACACTCACTATCCAGATGTATCTCATTCAGGCATGATCTTTGAATCTGTTGAACATCCTATAACATTTACTTATTTATCCGAATCATCCTTGGAGCAGCAAATTTCATCCACTTTTCTGTCCGAACATATTTCACCACCATATATTGAGTATTTCACTGGATCTATTTCTGTCTATGCTTCATTAGCTTTGCAGTCTAAAACTCAACCCTCTGTTGCATCATATGCATCTCTGGCTAGCTACAGTCAATTTCATTTTTCTGGCCACTCATCTATCCTCCTTTTCTCCTCTCTTTCTCTCCAAACAGATTCTATTGAATATTTGCCTGCACCATCACCAATCAGCTTATCAGCTACACACACTCCACAAGTGTCTGCAGCGTCATCTTATGTTGAAACAACTGAGTCATTTGTGCTGCAAAGCAAAACAAAGGCGCTCTTATCCAAGACATTTAGTGCCTCGTTGGTAAGTGATTACTTCTCAGCTCATTCGTTTTTACACCATATTCCTATATCTACTTCAACTACAAAATTTGAAACAGCTTTAGAATCAATGTATTCATCCTTACTGCAGGTTAAGACTTCAAGGGATGTCACCACCACCACCACATTGCCAGACTTGCTTTCACCCGAAAGTATTGCTCCGAAAAGTATTGAAGGCCTCGAATCTCAATTTGAAGTAGACAGTCTTGAAACGTTACAAGCGCATCTCAGTTCGCCCCCATTAGTCACAAAGGCCGTGAAGCCAAGTTTAGTTATCAAAACCACAGATTTTGAAAGTGCTTCTATTACTTATAGTGACAGGGCTTCCAGAACAGAATCAGCTATAGATTCGATTCCTCTTACATTGTTAGCATCAAACAGTATACACACATTAATTCCAGAGACAAATGATGTGTCTTTAGCAAAACCCTCAATCACATTCAGCATTCAGCCAATACTAACAGCGGTCTTACACACTAGTAATGCCAAGTCAGCAATGGATATAGAGCATCAAAGTACACTAATAACCAAAGGCATTGAAGCTTCCACAACTCAGATACTACCATCCAGTGACATCCTATCTGCCATGGACACAATGATTCCAGGTACTTCAACACTGATTGAAAGCATTGAAGCTTCAGCAACACAGTTGCTACCATCCAGTGACATCCCATCTGCAGTGGACACAATGATTCCAAGTGCCTCATCCCTGATTGAAAGCATTGAAGCTTCAGCAACACAGATGCTACCATCCAGTGACATCCCATCTGCAGTGGACACAATGATTCCAAGTGCCTCATCCCTGATTGAAAGCATTGAAGCTTCAGCAACACAGATGCTACCATCCAGTGACATCTTATCTGCAGTGGACATAATGATTCCAAGTGCCTCATCCCTGATTGTATGCATTGAAGCTTCAGCAACACAGATGCTACCATCCAGTGACATCATATCTGCAGTGGACACAATGATTCCAAGTGCCTCATCCCTGATTGAAAGCATTGAAGCTTCAGCAACACAGATGCTACCATCCAGTGACATCCCATCTGCAGTGGACACAACGATTCCAAGTGCCTCATCTCTGATTGAAAGCATTCAAGCTTCAGCAACACAGATGCTACCATCCAGTGACATCTTATCTGCAGTGGACATAATGATTCCAAGTGCCTCATCCCTGATTGTAAGCATTAAAGCTTCAGCAACACAGTTGCTACCATCCAGTGACATCCCATCTGCAGTGTACACAATGATTCCAAGTGCCTCATCCCTGATTGAAAGCATTGAAGCTTCAGCAACACAGATGCTACCATCCAGTGACATCCCATCTGCAGTGGACACAATGATTCCAAGTGCCTCATCCCTGATTGAAAGCATTGAAGCTTCAGCAACACAGATGCTACCATCCAGTGACATCCTATCTGCAGTGAACACAATGATTCCAGATGCCTCATCTCTGATTGAAAGCATTGAAGCTTCAGCAACACAGATGCCACCATCCAGTGACATCCTATCTGCAGTGGACACAATGATTCCAGATGCCTCATCCCTGATTGAAAGCATTGAAGCTTCAGCAATACAGATGCTACCATCCAGTGACATCATATCTGCAGTGGACACAATGATTCCAAGTGCCTCATCCCTGATTGAAAGCATTGAAGCTTCAGCAACACAGATGCTACCATCCAGTGACATCCTATCTGCAGTGGACACAATGATTCCCAGTGCCTCATCCCTGATTGAAAGCATTGAAGCTTCAGCAACACAGATGCTACCATCCAGTGACATCATATCTGCAGTGGACACACTGATTCCAAGTGCCTCATCTCTGATTGTAAGCATTGAAGCTTCAGCAACAGAGATGCTACCATCCAGTGACATCCTATCTGCAGTGGACACAATGATTCCCAGTGCGTCATCCCTTATTGAAAGCATTGAAGCTTCAGCAACACAGATGCTACCATCCAGTGTCATCATATCTGCAGTGGACACAATGATCCCAAGTGCCTCATTTACGATGAAAAACATTGAAGTTTCAGCAACACAGATACTTCTACCTAGTGACATCCTATTTGCAGTGGACACAGTGATTCCAGATGCCTCATCCATGGTCAAAAGCATTGAAGCTTCAGCAACACAGATGCTACCATCCAATGACATCATATCTGCAGTGGACACAATGATTTCAGATGCCTCATCTCTGATTGAAGCTTCAGCAACACAGATACTACCATCCAGTGACATTTTATCTGCCGTGAATACAATGATGCCAGGTGCTTTATCACTGATTAAAAGCATTGAAGCTTCAGCAACAAAAATGCTTCCATCGAGCAACATCCTATCTGCAGTGGACACAATGATCCCAAGTGTCTCATCCATGATTGAAAGCATTGAAGCTTCAGCAACACAGATGCTACCATCCAGTGACATCCTATCTGCAGTGGACACAATGATTCCAAGTGCTTCATCCATAATAGAAAAAATTGATGCTTCAGCGACACAGATGCTACCATCCAGTGACATCCTATCTGCCATGGACACAATGATTCCAGGTGCCTCATCCATGATGGAAAGCATTGAAGCTTCAGCAACACTGATGCTTCCATCCAATGACATCATATCTGCAGTGGACACAGTGATTCCAGATGCCTCATCCATGATAGAAAACATTGAAGTTTCAGCAACACAGATGCTACCATCGAGTGACATCCTATCTGCCGTGGACACAATGATTCCAGGTGCTTCATCACTGATTGAAAGCATTGAAGCTTCAGCAACACAGAGGCTACCATCCAGTGGCATCCTATCTGTATTGGACACAATGATCCCGGGTGTCTCATCCATGATTGAAAGCATTGAAGCTTCGGCAACCGAGATGCTGCCTTTCAGTGATACCCTGTCAGTAATCAGCTCTCTATTTCCGAGTTTGTCCACTGAGGAAAACATTTATTCTGAAATTATGCCATCCTCCTCATTGACCCCAAGCTTTGATATAGTTTCCAAATCCGCATTTGCGTTTCATAGCGAGGAAACTTTCTATTCTTCCCCTAGTTTAAACTCAGCCTCATCTGCAACTTTCATAGTTCTGTCATCAGCTATTGACAACAGTGATGACACCTTTATCTTACAAACATCACTCATCCAATCCATTGATGATGCATCAATCTTAATTTCAAATCCAGTTTTTGTCAGTGGATCAGGATTTACCGAAAGTTTTTCTGAATTCCAAATTTCTAGCAGTGCTTCGGTCAATTTTCATTCATCCCAATCAGCATACTTCAGCATGTCTCCATCTCCATTTTTACCACCATCATCAACAGACTCTTTTGGTCCCGAATCACAATCAACATTTATGGCTAGCACCTTAATGAAATCCATCTTTACATCTGTGGTCGCCAGTCTTTATCCTCTTGTATCGTCATCCGGATCTGGAGGATCGTCCCAAAACAGTTTCAGCGCGGTTATTCCATTTACAGCGACTTTCATGTTCATGTCGTCTCCAGTATCAGCCCAGTCTGAGATCACGCAGATGACTCCATCGTACGTCACAGACGCCTCGGGGCAAATAAGTCTTTTTCCTTCGTATGTCACAATCAGACCATCGAGTGTTGCAGAATCTCTCACCCCATCAATGGTATCTCCCAGTGCCACTTTTGTTTTGTCGTCTACAGAGAGTATGGTTGCTTCTGATTCCTTCTTTGTGCGCTCACCTGTTGAGACGCTTCCTCTGAGTGAATATCAGTCGGATTCGTCTGGCATTATCACTACGCCATTTGCAACATCTATGTCAATGGTTTCAGAATCAATGGCAAGTTCATTAGTTGATATTACTTCTTTCGGTGTTGTCAGTACTACATCAATGTTCTTTGAGTCCAGCCAGTACCTGTCTTCTGATATTCAGACGGTTCTGTCTGGTCTGTCTTTGGTTGATTCAAGTTCTCCATCTCTTGTTTATTCATCTGAAGCTTTAGACGCTTCTGAATTTGACTTGAGTATTTCATCCGTCGATTTCGTCAATACTGATTCAATACTTAACTCTTTTTTCTTGTCCCAAACGCCTGAGTATGATTCAGTGTATTCGTCTGAGGAATTGGACCAAGCATCATCGGTGTCTGATTATTTTCTGTCCGGTCAGATGAGCACTTTCGATTCACAATCGTTTGGGAGCTCTGCGATTAGTTTCCTTTTGAGTGACGCAAGTCCTGATTTCAATAGCTATTCTCTTCTGACAGATTCCATACTTGTGTTTAGTTCATTCACTACCCAGCCTTATTTAACAGAACTACAGAGTTCAACTTATCTAGCTTCGATGGTAATCACAGATTCAATCAATTCATTCGCCACACAGCCTTATTTCACAGAACTGCAAAGCTCAATCGATCTAGCTTCAATGAGTGTACCAGATTCCATCCAGTCTGGAATATCTGGCTATGTGAACCCTGAAACAACCTACCTGATGTACTCTTCAGAAGATCTCATGACTGCGAGTGACTTCATCTCATCACCAGAGTTTTCCACAATGTCGCGATCCCTATTTTACAGCAAATGGATCTCTGAATTTTCCTCGCTCAGTCTGGAATTGCCACCAAGCCCTATTGTTGAAGATGCTTCCCTAATGTTTGATAGTTCTCTGTCTGAGTACTCATCAGACAACATGTTGTCTATGGAAACATCAGTCTCCTCGTTTGCCCTGACTCCTGCATTCACGACATTGAACTCTGATTTTGAAATGTCTTCCTCATTTATCTCAGATTCAGCATACTTTGAATTATCGGAAAGTCTTTTTACCGAAACTATGGTGGTTTCATCATTCACTCTAGAGACATCAAGTGACTATCTCAGTACCAAGTCCATCGAATATTCCAGTTTTTATAAGTTATCTAGTAACATTATACCTACTGCTACTATCTTGCCATCTACCGAGCCATACTCACAGTTTCCTGGTTATGTAGATCTGTCATCACAAATGACTCAACCCTCTCCATCTTTTGACTCTAACGATTTTTCTTTCGAGCAATCATTGGACATAGATTCAATGTTGTTTACAGCAGAAACTGTGATGCCTTCCATTTCCCAGCCAAGCGTACCACAATCAACCCCAACATACCCCGAGATATCCAGTAATCACTTGGCTATATCAGAATTACCCACACAAATACCAACAATAGACTTCGAATCATTCCTGCAGCCCTCAATGGATAGCCCATACGTATCTTCATCACTTTCTGTGTCTCCAGTTCTACCTGTACAATCCTCGAACTTCTACTTTTCGTCTTTATCCGCTGAATTTCCCGAAGAATCTTTCTCGATGCTTCCCATGCCTGCATCTTCCATGTACAGTCCATCTATATCTCCTTCTATTGCTCCTTCCACTGTGGTTACCACGCCCCCTCCTTCGGCAAATGTGACCACTTCACCCGAGACAACAGACTCGACAGTGACAACAGTGGAGCCAAGCCCCACAAGACCTTCTGGGCCAAATTTGATGATAGTCCAAATCAAGCCAAACTTTGGTGATGATCCTAATTCACCAGAATTCAAGACCTTCATTCAAAGAGGTCAGTGAGACAATCACTTCAAAGCTGAACTTTCTCATTTGAAATTCTCAACAGGCTTGCTGAAAGGTTTTCTGATTGCTAAGGGTATTCCCGTTGAGAGAAGACGGAGGCGAGCAGTTGTGGACGTTATTCCTCCAAACGACGATAACTACGAAGTATCTGTAAGGTTCACTTCATACTTTGATGCATTGGATCACATTTTTTTATTTTCCAGTTGGAATATTTGGAACCGAACAACGACGGAACGGCTGACGCCATTTTCTACATCTACGACACAGATACCGGGGAAAGGGTTCCTTCCGATGAAGCAGAAGAAATCTATGAAAGAATCGACAGAGCAGAATTGTCTTCATATGTAGGAGCTTACGTAAGTAGCCAGTATTTTGTTTCAATTATTGTGATCATGATACGATATCCAGGTGGTCGGTGGACCTATTCCCTTAGACGAGTTTGGCTCTGAACCGGATGGTGCCGGCATTCCCATCTGGGTGTATATCTTGGCCGCACTCGCCGCTCTTGCCCTCATCATCATTCTCATCTCGCTGATCAACTCTTACAAGCATGGACTATTCAGTGCTCAGAAGTATGAAGAGAGAGAACCTCTGCCTCCAGAGGTAGGTATCATGAAATGCCAACGTCCCACAATTTCAACATTCCATATGCACGGAGAATTTAGAAAAGCTACACTAATGGACTGATGATTGTAGTTGACTGGTTGTAAAATAATGTCTGCACCCTTACAGAAAATGTTTATGATGGACAGTCCTGGAACAATCAGATATAACAGGGTATTTAACAGCATGTTAATATTAAGATATGAATAGTAATTCGCTAATATAGTATCACTTAATTAGTTTCTCATGTTGTGGATCCAGCGCCATCAACATCCCTTTGTACCTCAGGCCTGTCTTCAATATGGTCTTTCCACTTTCTTAACTCACAATTACTAAGTTTCCTCTCTTAGTCAGGTTGACTCTTCTTTTAGTTGGATTATGATAGTAAGTGTTTCCTAAAATCAGGCTGTGTACTTCCCATGCGTTTTATGTTTTGCCATGTAGTTCCAGTAAGCATTATTATATTCAAGGAAGTTATATAATATTAATCTCTTCGATTCCCACAGAGAATTAATTAAAAGTTATATAGTGATTTCTCTTGTTTTATATTTAGCTCGTGAAGAAATCGAAACAGCAGAGGAAGGACCGAGGGTTCGACATTGACAAGCAGAGGTTGATCATGGAGGCTGAGAATACGATACAGCAGAAGAAGCAGCCAGTCAAAAGACAGAGAACACTGTCCATCATGGCAGACGATCCAGATCATGAGACCTCACAAATGGGAGAGAAGCTCTATGGCAAAGAATTGAGAAGAAAGGGTCGACACAAGTCCTATGGCGCCATGGGCTCAACCTCTGCACCGTCCACTCCTGACGTAGTCATAATGAGACGCCAGATGATTCCGGTCATGCCAGAAGCGCCTGCTTCTGATCCCACAAGAGGACGCCGGTCGAGAGTACCTATGGTCGAAATCAGAGGACCAATAGCCTCTCCAGAACTCGCTCTGGATGCTCCTCCGATTGTGATCAAAACAAGAACTCCTCCACCTCGAAAAGCAGCACTGTTGCAGCGGAGATCGGCTCCTGATTCGCATAACATCGAAGAACCGCCGAATTACAGTGAAGCCCCAACTCTGCCGATTCGTCGACCTGGACAAGCCACTGACAAAGATCCGCCTCCAATCGTCATTAAAATGAAAGATCCATCAGAGACGAGGTCTTCTCGGCGCGAGAGAGATTACTTCAGCGGAGATGAGCCCGAAAATCTCGAGGAACACATCAACATGAGCGGCGTGCGCGAATCCAGTCCCCGAGAAAAGCGAAAAATTCTTTCTACCACGAGCTCCTTCAACAAGGAATGGGATTATGACGCAGACGATGACAGCGTATTCCTCCCCATGGAGCCAGTTCAGCAGCTTCCTACCCGTCAACAGTCTCATAAGAAATCCAAATCTGAGGGAGCCCCGCCGGAGTACAACCAGACGGTTTGGATCGAGAACGAAGTTCCAGAAGAGGAAAAAGAAGTCGACAAGTTCAAACTTCTGAGGAAGAAGGCGATCAAAGTAAAGGCAAAGCACTCGGCTAAAGTGGAACCTGAGCTCATCCCTATGCAGGAGATGACTGCTATGTCTGTTGGTCCATACAAGAGGAAAGCTCCCCCACCACCGACAGAGACAACCTTCTCAGAAATGATTGAACATGACATCGATATCCCTGTAACTCGGTTCTGGTTGGCTCCTCCCGAAGTGCATCCATCGGCCTTCTCGCCCGTCAGCAGTCAATCTCCTGCCACAGAACCTGAGGCCATCGTGACGCAAAAGCCACCAAAAGCGCCAGTCAGGAAAACTGACTCGAAAAAGCGCAAGAAACTGCCAACGCCTCCACCAAAAGACATCGCGGAAGAACAGGAGAGGACAGCGCGAAAGTCGCTCATGGGACTCAGGAAGAATCTGGTTTCACCCACAACATCATCAGAAGAACCAGTTCGAGAGTCTCCCCCAGTTCGTGAACTTCCCCAGCCAGTTCGTGACTCTCTCAGAGAGCCTTCTCCGCCACCTCCACCAACAATGGAAACTGTTCCCGGATTCAGAAGATTACCAGAGGACGACGAAGTGGTTCCATCTCCAATGCTTGAGTAAGTACTTAGCAACTGCGTGTATGAAGTAGTCACGTGTATGCTAGAGGGGGTGGGGTGGGCGGGGGGCACTCCTTACCTTCACAAATCATTTAACAACTTAAGCTTCAAAGTGCGCGGTCCGCATGACTTGTCGATCGATCCCGTGAGTGGCTGCTGCAGTGCTGCCAGCGCTATATCTGTGTCAGGTCAAATATGGAATGAGGTCGTGTCATGGCATGTATCCACACATTCAGCAACGCATAACAACCAAGCAGGTCGCTTGTAGAGCCCGGTGCTTTGCTTTTTGTGTCCCTTTCTGCTCGGTTTGGCGTCACTTAAACCTGATGTGTGAATAACGAATGAGATTTGTGACCTGTGTTGTGTTTGGTGGGCAAACGACGATGAGCTTCAAGGTAAGCAACTGGATTATGCAATTGATCCTCTCTCAGTTCTTAAGTCAAGTTCTCAGAGGCCATCGACATTAGATTTGTATTACTGTTCGTATATTTGGATATCAGCCTCTCAGGAAGTCTAATTTATGAGCGTTGCAATGCCTGCAATCTTTGTTGAGCCCCAGTGTATGATCAGTTTTGATCACCAACCACAGGTACATGCGCACTCAATCGATTCGGACGATGGGGTCTGCCTGATCACTTTGCCTTGAGATATTGCGCAAAGACTCTTCTTTTCTGTTGGCTCATTTCGATTCGTGAGTGTGATCGTAATATGTGTTGAGCAATCGGCGCATGGGACCATGGGTGCTTTTATGAGGCTTTCGGTTAAATTCCATAGATGACTCTTTGCATAATTTGCGATGTGAGATATAATGTAGTTTTGGAAGTGCGTCTGATTAGTAGAGGTCAAATGTTAAATGTTCAAATAACAACGCTGTTTTGTTTTGCACTTTTGGTCATAAAACACGATTTCCGTGGGTAAGGTAATACTTTCTATAAACGCTATCTATATATTGCATGAGCATTCTTCACACTACTAGCAGTACCTTTACAGTTTACATACGTTATGTACTTGAGCAATTACACTCCGAGTAGTCCTACTCAACAGACTCTCCAATCGGTATGAGTACTTTTATTTCACCACATCAAAGAATCTCTCCGGACAGTGATTTACGATATGTTTATGTGTTTTTCGGGTACTCGTCTGTATTGTTAAATGATTCTGAGATCCACTCGATCTGTACTGGATTAAAAGTTGTGCTCTTTCTTTTTCAGTCGCAGACAGGCCTTTGTGGATGACGATTCGCTGAGCATCGCCGAACGCAGCCTCGACGTCCTTCCCAAGGACAGACTTCCTCTTCAGGTTTTGCGGAGAGCGTTCTCTCCTCAAGGAAGGAGTCCGTACATGTCGCCCAGCGGTTTAGACGATACTCTGTCCATCGACAGCATGGAGGTCAGTGTCGTAATCAACAATCATGTGTCGTCGACATGAATACAATGAGTTCAGACTGTCGGTTGAGATTAATTGTTGACGCTTTGTTTCGCCCCGTTGTCAAAGCAACGTGCAATTCGGCATGCTATTTCCGTGAAATTAACAGAGCGTTGCAGATGACCTCCGTTATAGCAGACTAAGCCATAAAGCGGATCATGCTGTGGGATAAAGTAACCATGCATATTCAACTGCACGCGGCGAACGACTTCTCATTTGGTTCGATTGAAACCATCAGTATTCAAGATAACATGCATACGTGGGGCTGCAAATTGAGTTCAGAATTGAACGGACAAAATGAAAGCGAATCGCGAGGCCACCTAACTAAAATTATTGCTCTTGGTTGACCTGGGCAATCGCCGCAACGAAACCAGGAATTTGCCGCCAAAATAGATTGCTGTCCGAGGAGAAAGCGGCAGTTACACAAACCGTTATGAGCCATTCAAGCCTCGATCGTTTATCTATATCATTTATCCGTGTATATTATATTACATGTACTATCGATTTCCATTAAGCCATAACCATAACGTTGCCATTCTTTGCAGATGGACTTCCAGTCAGCCGGTCTTTTTGAGCACGTAGCCAAGATGAGCCGGTTGGCCGAACCGGCTCAGCCGTCGTACATGGCCGACCCATTCTCCTACTTGGGGGGCACCGGTGTTCCTCCGGTGAGGTACAAATCCAGCTTCCACCAGGACTCCTCCGCGTCATCACTCTCAATGCCGAGTTCACCTTTACCGTGGCCAGAGGTCAAACGAAGGTCATCGGCCAAGAAGAAGGAAAACGGTAACGCTCAAGATGACCAGTTACCTGTCAAACTTCGTCGGGTAAGTTCATTGATCCCCGAGGCCTTTGCTGGAGTTGCAAATATTGATTCGGGTCGGGAGAATTAGGTAGAATACGTTTCAGGGCTTCTCCATAGAAAAAAAAAAAAAAAAAAAAAAAAAAAAAAGAAAGAAAAAGAAAAAAACAATAATCGATTTCTAATTTTTCTTAGCGTTCGTATTTACTACCCCGTGTTCGTGCCGTGACTCAGAGGTTTCCATTGTATACTCACTCATATTATAATATGGATCGTTATTTACTCTCTCTCTCTCTCTCTTTCTCTGTCTTTCGTATTTACTTTAGTCTCGTGAACTCATATATTTTTTATTTACTTGCACAATCGCCACCTTGATAAAAGAAACATGTTCACTCCTTTCCCACCGACGACAATTGAGTAACATTCCCTGCAAGTGGAATTTATTTATCGCTGCAAAAAAAAAAAACAAAAAAAAAAACAAAAAAAAAAAAAACAAAAAAAAACAAGAAACCCAAATTAATTTAATTTCCCAACTTGACACCTAATTTGATGGGATCAATTTAGTCGTCATTGTATTCGTGCAACAGGTGTGCTATTTATTGCGCGTGTACGTGATGAGAATATATGATGCTGACGATTGCCAGCCGTGTATGGGTTTTACCAAGCATCCAAATCTCAAGAGATTCGGTTGCTTGGATTAGACGTAAATCGATATAATTCCTGGGTGGAGAGCGAGGGCCGGGAAGGGCCAGTCGGTGCCATATAACATCATCAGTATGGCTGCGCGGCTTCGATCACTGACCCGGGGACACAATTTGTGAATGTTGTTGTACGAAGTCGAACTTCTCATCGTGAATTCTGTTTGCAGCACCCTGTGGCGAACAAGGACGCCGAGCTGAGCACTGAATCTGAAGCGGATTCCGCGGCGAGAGAAAATAAGAAGATGAAACACAGACGCAAACAGGTCAGGAAACGTAATTGTTGATTGGAAAGATAAGAATGATCGATTTGTGAGAATCAATGAGACGCATTAGTCAATAATCATGTTTTGCCTGTGCATTTGCAATGATGTTGAGCCCTAGATACTAAATATCTTCCCTGGACAGGAAACGCCGGCGGAAAAGATAACAGCTGAGAAATCGAACGAAATCACAAAGAAAGAAGGTAAGAGCAAGAAGAAGAAAGAAAGGAAACGAAAACCAAAGAAGTCCGAGACGAGTGCGCAGCCTGTTGAGCCGACTGACGACCCCAGAGATCCCGCCTGGTCGATGATGTCTCCGAACAGCGTGGCCAGTGCGGGCAGCACCATCGGCCGCAACATGAGGGCGGCTCCCAAGTCTAGAACTGTCTCTGAGGCCGGCAGTATTGTGTCACAACGATCGAGCACAAAGGAACAGGTAAGTTTATATAACTTTCACGGGAGTCGCTCAGTACAAATCTCTCTACAGGAGCTGCTGTCCAAACTACACCAGCAGCAGCTGGCAGCTGTACAGCAGGAGCAGATGCGACGTGTGGCGCAGGACATGATCAACCAGGCCTACCAGCAGGACGTGCGCCAAAGCCAACTTCGCCAGCAGAAGGACCACGAGAACGCCACACACCTCCTCAACGAAGCTTTCGCCTTGACAGGACCCCAACCGGCAGTGCCACAATCGTCACCGCCATCGCAACCAGAGAACTCCGCCAACCCTCGCCGGGGCAGTGCCTTGCAGCGACTCCTGGCCGAGGGCAGTCTGAGCCGAACGCCGACGACCGCCATCCAGCCGTCGCCCAACGTAGCAGCGTCGAACCCTCCATCCGAACAACGAGACCCACTTTTGTCAGCCATCCGTGAAGAATTCCAGATGCTTCAACCGCCGTCCAATAGTTGATCTTATCCGGTTGCTAAATAGCATTTAGTGAACTGAATCTGACGCTTTTTATGTCTTGTGTGTGTCTGTATTTCCAATGAACTGATGATATTCATGCCTTACTCAAGTGCCTGTATTCTCGTACTCGTGTATACCTCCTATTTCGTCATGCACAGCCGTTATGAGATTTCTACTTTTTGTTAAACGCTGCTTCTCTTATCACTGCAACGCGGCTTCGAAAGGTTTTATGATAAATTCATGTTTATATTACTAATTATTATTATTATTATTATTATTATTATTATTATTATTATTATTATTATTATTATTATTATTATTATTATTATTATTATTATTATTATTATTATTATTATTATTATCAGTATAATATATATAATATTACGTATAATATGTTGGAGAGAGGATTAAAGTGAGTTTCTTTCTTGTTATTTCACGTGTTGATATTTTCTTCAGGATCCTGTGATACTTGTATTATTGTCTCCCTTGCATTTGGGAGCCGTGGGATGGGTGTCCGTGACTAGGGCTGCAATTGGAAAACCTGGTTGCAACCGCCTTTGTGACTGCCAGCTGATTAAAATTGCTGAAGATCACTGAATCAATTGCCCTGTCTCACAGGGTGCACGTGCGACAAAATGTTTGCAATGCGACGATTAAGGAGCGCGTTGCCAAATCCGGTCGATTGGAGGACCGACCTCGGTCTGGATGGCCCTCTGTGACATTATTATTATATGATAATCATATATAAAATAATCAATGATTATACGCGTACGGGGATACTATAGCGATCCGAAGTATGACTTGCAATGCGTGGCAGCCAGTTCTCATAACGTACTTTCCAGTCAAGACTGCACATGGAGCTCCGCGGAAGTTATGATCAAGAGGTTATAGCTTCGTCGGCGGGGAAGCGTTGGCTCATGTCATTTGTTTTGGTCAGACATAATTGTTATACATCTGCATGTATGTGTGTTATACTGAACTGCAAAAGTCACTTAGTACAGTATATGTACATAAACATGTATTAGCAATAGAAATAAGGCTTTTTTTGTTTTTACTGAATAGAGAGAAGACACGTACGGTGCACCAGGTGCATACATGGTGGCTATCGAAATTTAAATTGCGGTTTTTTTCTCGCCCTGTTTCTTTCAGCCTCATCAGCCGATAAACATTTACTTTTTGTATCTAAAAAATTGTAAATACGAGGGTTGTTCGAAAAAATTTCTGTTTAACATAAAATGCGCAATACTATAGAGACGTAAAATTTGGAAGTTAGATAAAACAACTATTCACAAGATCATATTGCTGTCAAAGCCATATGTTGGGTGCCAAACGTTTGATTTGTGGGCCTTAATTGAGTACACTGCTTGTCTATTGGCTTTGCTGTGGTGAAAATTAAATGGAATTCTGTCGAAAAACAAATTTAGTTAATTAACACGGAAATTGCACAAGGGAGGTGCAATAAAACTACAGGCCTGTTTTTCACCGTTCGATAAAAATGGCCAAGCAACCAATAAAAATAATTATTTCGCCATATTTCTACTGTGTGGAACAGACTTATTATACTTGGGCATCTGTTGCTGCCTTTTAATTTGTCGTACTGATAATTTAGTGTATCATATAATTATGTCACTATACATGTGTGTTTGAATTGATATTTTAGAATGACAAAACATATATGACTGTACTCTTAGATTTATGCGCTGCATGGGAGCGCTGATGATGCTGATCTGGACAATTATATATCCCTCTATATAGGGATACATCGCTCTAGTTTAACGATTTGATATTATTTACATATCCAAACATGGTACTGCAATATCTCACTAAAGGAATATATGATGCTCTTTTGGGAAAATAAAATAATGAGCTCAAATTCTCTTCTTGTGTAAAAAGTTATAAAAATTTAAAAGGTTGATGGGCGTGCTTTTAAGGCACCGTTACATCTACTTAGGATTCATTGATTTCAATAAAACTTGACACGTGCATGCGAATCAACATGAAAATGTGTTTGGCAATATTTCACTTGTATGTACTATGTATAATTCACTTCATTCTTGTTTTTATCATTGTTTAATTACCGGAAGGAACACAAAATTAGACCAGTACCAATGCTCTTTTCTGGACTTCATTTGACCATTTTATAATAAATAAAATAATTTCAACAAATTGTTACTAACATAGTTTGATTTCTTCTTTTTTTTTTCTTATTATTATTATTATTATTTTTTTTTTTTTTCTTTTCTTTTAGGGGTGGGGGGGGGGGGGGTTGGATGCGCCTATGATGAAAATATCAAAGGTATCCGTAGCTTATTAATAGTGTAAATCGACTTTTAACAGCGGAATTTTGACGAAATGCCGACCCCTGCTTCACTCAAATTGGCGCCAGAGGTGATCACGTGCCTTTCTGGGAAATTCGCAATTTTCATCTGGAAAGCTGATCTGTATTCAAGTAATGTACACCTACTGCTGTAAATTAATCGCGTCTCTGAGCTGAGGATAATTATTTATTGCGACTCAGTTTCTAATAAGATTATGCTCCCGGGGGAAAAAACTGTATGCGACACATTTTCAAGACGCCACTAGGCTGACTAGGGTTTCTGAAGAGACACCTGTCGACTGATTGCGACCTGCGAGCTGAGGGCGGACACCTCACTTGAGCCCTTCGTACACCTGCCGGCTGTCGGGGAGCTCTCTTCTACGGTGAGGCCACTCCTCGATTACAGCACATATGTTGGATGCACCTCGGTTTTATACATAGCAGTAAATCCTTGAAATTTATGCTACGTGTATAGTAAGACAAAGGCTGCAGCATCATTAGTGCACCGAAGTACATTGCACAATGTACAATGTATAGTTAGTTCTATACATTATGGGATGAGTATGCAGTAATATATGTGGTAGGCATGTTGGAATAATACCGGTAAACATGTAATACGTTGGGTAAATTATTTTACAAAACTGCTTATGTAATGCATGCTTGTGTTGACTACATGTGTACATGCTTGCACTGTTCTAATTAAAGTAACAATTAACATTTACGACCCATCTGTATAATTGTTACCTCAATTGGGTCAATTGGGTCAATTGGGTCAATTGGGTCAATTGGGTGTGTATAGTTTTAGTACTAAATACATGAAGAACTGAGGATGATATTGGTTCAAATAGTTTTGGTTTAGAATGCATGCGACCCAGACAAACACCTCCATTTCCGCAGACAGCAATTTTGCCTCAGAATGCGCTCACCTTGGAGTCAATACCTGGATCACGAAGGCGTCAACCCGAGGCTAACCCCCGCTGGACTTATTGCACAATCCCCTCACAAGAACAACGTGATTGTCAGTCAGAGGTTGCTGGCTTCGCATAAAGCAATTCGTCTTTGGTGCTAAGTGGCCGCTTGCGTCACTCGCGGCATGTTGGTCCGCTACATTGACCTCCCAATCAGCACGTCCAAATGTTAGCACAGAGCTCGGAACTCCGCTCGAAGGCATTAGCCTGCATGAGGATACCATGCTAACGGGTGTGCTTCAGAATACGAAAAATTCACCCGATTACGGCAATATATCAATCAACGTGGCTAAAATTGAAAATTGCAAGAAGGCGATTCTAGAAATTTTATTGAATATTCAAAAACTTGCTCCCAATGCGTTAAACGAAAAAGGAAAAGGAAAAGAAAAAAAGAAGGGAAAAGAAAGCAGAAACAAAATTAACATCGGCCACAACATGAGCAACCCTGATTAATTATTGGATACTGAAAAAAATGTACATACACACAACATAATAGTACCGGATGATATTGTGAAAAGAAAAGACAAAATCACAAGGTGAAGTTTGTATTAGAAAAATAACATTTTAGCTGAGAAAGCAAGACAATAAGATGAAGAAAAAAAAAAAAAGAAAAAAAAAATGAGAAAAAAAAATCATCATAGCACGTTTTTTTTTAGTTTTTTTAAAATACCGGCAAGTTTCGTACATAATATTTTATATTTTTGTGTGTTG
The DNA here is from genome assembly GCA_000328365.1 of Capitella teleta. Lineage (NCBI taxonomy): Eukaryota > Metazoa > Annelida > Polychaeta > Capitellidae > Capitella > Capitella teleta. Next base: position 22,125 of record KB292298.1, read on the forward strand.
AAGGATGGATTTATATATTTGGTTTAAACAGAGAAAGAAAGAGATAAGGGGTCAGGTATACAAGAAAGGCACAAAGCTCTACGTAATTTAAATGACTAGAAATATATTACAGTAAACTGCCGAAATCACTACGAATGATTTATAACATAAGTGTTAGAAGTTGTGCTAAGAACCATTACACCCGAGGAAAGATCACACAATAAATTAGCAAAGAAGAGAGAGAAAGAGAAAAAAAAATCATTCTGATTTGTATGTTTTACTTATGGTGAGAAGAGAGCGGTGATTGGATGAGAATGAGATCAATTATCAAAACAAGAAGCAGATGGTTATTTTCTCGAATTCTTTTTCATCTTTGTCAAATATAGCAGACAATTGAGAAATGTGTGGTTACATAATCGCTAATGTTTTCGCTAATGTTTTTGCAAACAGGGGATGTATTTTTTCTCTCACTTTTTGGTCAAAGATTAGAAAAAGGTAAATGCATTGGCAAATACTACCCGCAAAACACGAGTGTCAAGGGAAACGAAAAGCCCCCGAAATGGGCGAAATACAACAAGGAGATTAATATACATAACATGATATAGATATAATAGTTAACATCGGGAGGAGGAAGGCGTTAGGATATAAATGGGCCACGCGCAAAAAAATATTTCATGGACAAAAAAAAAAGAAAAAAAAAGAAGCTAATTCATGCTTTTGCCTAACATCGTTAATGCAATTTTTTTTTTCTCTCCAGATTTTTCCTTCTTTAAGCCGAATGAAAATGTTCAAAATTTGACGAAGCGCAAGATTGTCAAAATAACTAACCATAAAACGAGATGTTTTATGATTTAGATAAAATCCTGATATAGATAAAAAAAACCTGAATACCATGCGTATATATATAACACAACACAAAGATCACATAAAATAGATTAATTGATATGGAATGCATACAAAACAAGCTTATAATGGGAGATAGGGATAAGGAAGGAAAACTAGAATAAAATAAAAGATCAAGTGCTAAGAAATGCAATCTAATTTAAAACGCCACACACCCCTTCAGAAAAGATATATATAAGTATATATTTATAGATAAGGACTTGTGATAAGAAAACACCTACATAATGGCACCAATGCTAGAACGAGATACAATAAAAACCACTCACAAAAATTAAACCTAACCGCCAACACCCTTGAGGAGAAAAAAATAAAAACTGAAAATAGTGATAAAAATGTGACCAACCCCAAAAGAGATGAGAGAAGTTATCAAATAATTCTTTTTTTATCTTTTATTCTTTTAAAAAATAGGCTGAAATTAAATTTACTTTAAAAACCTCAGTCGAGGATGCATAAACCCTCCCAGGAACCCCGATAAAATGACAAAAGAGAAAAGATATATATAACTAATCAATACTAATTAATAAAATGGAGAATAAGAGATGAAAAAAAAAAAAAAAGAAGAGTAAGAAATAACAACAATTTTACAATGAATCGTTCTGTTTTCCTAATTAGATTAATGATTATAATCAATGAGCTACACCTATCCACATCACACAAATATATAAAGTCACTCAACAATCAGAAACTAAAAGTAATGAATAAAACACGCCAGTTATCACATAAGAAATTTCCCACAAGGAGAAGAAAAAAAAATGCAGAATATAATAAGTGTTAGATATACCATAGTACTAACAGCCAGGGTACTATATAGAACAAGAAAACCCTGTGTCGCAAATCCATTACAAAACTAATCTTCACTTCAATGCAATCTTTTTTATATACTTTCTTGCTAATTTTACCAGCTGCCTGATTAAAAACACACAAGAAGAAAGAAGCTTTGATTTAAACGCCATTATACCGAGAGAAAAATTTCAAACTGGAAAGCAGCAATAAACATGTACAATTGAGCACACAATAATTGCATTAAAGAGTTATTGAATCATCCAAACACCAGGAAATAGTGACAACGGAAGCGTATATTCACTCTGTCTCTCGCTACTAATAACTCAAATATTGAATACACATTGAAGAAAACCAAAAACACTCAACAATACAATGATCATAAAATTCATAATTGAAGAAAAAAAATAAGGAAAAAAAGTTGACAATTTCACTCACAAGTCAAACTCTGAACTGCACCGAAAAAAATCAAAGTTATTACTGCGTCTCATTCAAGAAAATAATTATTTCATTTCCGCACTGAAATGATCAATGTTTTAATATTTTAGACTGCAGTGTGACGACGGTGTTTCGAGATACAACATTTAAAACAGCTCTCGAAAGTGCAAAGGCACAAATTTAAAATCAGCGTGATTACAATACCTTATAATGACTTCAATGGTTAGTGATATGCAAATATTTAGTCACAGATACATATATATATATATATTTATATATGATTATATAAAAATTCCATGCTGGTATAATTAGATAATAATAATATAGAGGTATAAAGATCATCGTAAAACTGTCCACACCACCAATTCTTTAAAATACAATTCCTTCTTTTCCAAGCAAAGAAAACAAATGTTTTGATGAGAAATAATATGATTTAAATGTAGAATAATTATATTATCCCCAAGAGATAACAAATTATTGATTCTCCATCAGCCAAAATTTCGCTGCATCAAACGGAGAAGGGGGAAAAAAAAGAGAAGGAGAGAAGAGTGCAGAATATCAGCACATGAAAAGCTAAAAACTGTAAAGTACACACACCACCAAAGCAATTAAGACATATCACAAAACGGAGAACTAGTACAGGGAAAAAAGATTAAAATTGATCAATCAGTTGATTCCTTCATGGGGAAAAAAAAAAAAAAAAAAAAAAAAAAAAAAAAAAAAAAGACCGAGAAAAGTGCAATATTTCAACTTTGATATGCAACACAGAGACCACTGATAGACCCACAACTCATTCACGTGCAAAGGTTTGATACAAGTACTGATACTGGCGTGATTTGGTGGGGCTCAGCTGATGGTAGTTAGCAAACACCCCACACGAGGGCGATGCAATGAAGCCGCCCGGTCGACTTGAGAAGGCCGGCGCTTGACCGGGCGAGTGCAGGACAGGGTGTAGGTGAGCGGGCAGTGGGTGACCAGCCCCTGCAAACGTCGCGTGTTGGCGAGGGCTCTGGTGTGCAGGGGGAGGCCCAAGACCTGGGGAAAATGGCCCAAACTGGCTGCTGCTGCGACCAGCCGCGAATAAATGAGCAGCCGCAGAAACTGCAGCTGCAGAGGTTGGATGCAAACCCATCCTGTGTGGACTCTGCCTTCTACGATGATCTCTGACGAAACAAACGCGTTATGAAAAAGGTATGCAGAGGATAAGGCTCACCTTGAGTGTTCTGGCATGGCATGGGTGGCGGGCGAATGGTGCCGGTTGTGTGAACGGAATTTGCTATGTTGCTGAGAAGGAGGAGCCTGGTGCTGTGGGGGGTGGTACTTGCTCTCAGGGGAAGAAGCCCTCTCCATCTTGGTCAAGGCGCTACTCGAAGCAGATGGGTGGAACGCCCCAGTGTCCACCTTCAGTGGGGGCAGGTGTAAGTCCGGCTGAGAGGCTGATGGATGCAGGCTGGCCGCGTTGGCAGGGCTGCTCACCTGCACCGTGGGAATCTGCTGGGAACTTGGGAAGCCCTGGTCGTCTGCCATGGAGCAGTCGAAACCAGCACTGTCTGATGTGGATGAAACGGGTTCGTTCTTGATGAATGCCTCCTTTGAGTACATGGGACTGGCGTGTCTGCCGGAACAACTGTGCTTACATGGCGTGCCTGAGGACAAAGCAGTACAAACGCTGAACAACACACAACGCAAATGGCTCACCATCAACGTTCATGGCGGTGCTCCCATCGGGTGTGGCGCCCTCGATCGTGCAGCTCTGCTTCATGCTATTCTGACACGCTAAGCAGTCAGCCTTGCAGCCCCTGAACAAGGACACTTGGCATGAGCAGGAGGCTTAAGAGGAGCAGGTGGAATACTCACCCCTTTGGCTGGCATACATGGTCCTCACTGTCACTGTCCGAGCTGATGGTGATGACGCTAACCGCAGGGCTGGGCGTGTCATGAATTACGATGGGCTGCCTCTGCTCCTTGTACTGAGGAGACGCCTTTTTTGTGCTGCTTCGTGAAGAGGAATGTGAAGAGGGCTGAGAGGGGGCTGCGGACGAGGGGGCCGCCTCAGAACTGCGCTGGGGCTGGGCCGGTTGAGGGGGGGTGTTCTCCTTGACGCGCTTCTTGACGGGCGAAAGGTGCTGGCCACCCTCCTTCTGGTACCGCTGCTTGGACGAATGTCGCCGGTGGTGGCTGCCTGGGCCAGAAGACGCCGTAGCAGCAGCGTGGTGGGGGTGCTGAGAACGGGTAGGCAGCATGAGCTGCGGGGGCACCATGTTCCACTGGCCGGCTGCTGCTGCTGCTGCCGCCACAGATCCATGAGGGGCGGGGGGCTGGTGGAGTAGAGAACTGGAGGCAGTGGCGTTAGGATGCGATCGCTCCACGAAATGGTCAAACAGCTGCTCTCGAACGTCCTGTGTTAAACCAAAGCCACCCATGCATAATATTAGAACAAGAACAGAACAAAGGCAACGTACCATGGGGATGACGGTAGAACTTTGCTCAAAGTTATCCACCATCAGAGAGCGGCGCCATGCGTCAGTGATGCCTTGAGTGGCCAGGGCATCCGTGACCAGATGCCGGGGCAACTGCTGTTGCGCTGACAACTGTTGCCATGATGGCACAAGGACTTGTCTCTGGGATGCCCAGGATGTCACAGGAGCATTCTGCGCGGCAACAAAGGTTACACAAATTAAGGCATTAGGGGTGGCAGAGGGACTCACAGCTATAAGCATCTGCCGTCCACTCTGTTCCATGATGGACACCGGAACCAAGTGAGAGGCAGCTGAGACCGGCTGCTGCAAAGGTCAAAAGGGGATCAGTGCAAAGAGGTCAACGGGTGCTGTTTTGAGACGCACCTGCGCTATGAGCTGTGGTTGGAGTTGGAGCGACTGGGGAGGTTGCGTTACGAGGGGAACTGCATTGTCCAGACGCAGAGAGTAGGGTCCCTTGGAGGGGGACGTGAAACCTGAAAGGGAAAAAGGGAAACGATGCAAAAGACAGAAGAACAGTGTGCTCTGTGATGGATGAGTGTCATTATAACGGCAGAGTTAGCACAGCACGCACTCAAGTAATGCCACACTCATTCCTAGGTGACGCTCCCTTCCCATCTATCATCTATGCTTATCTGACTAATTGCTCTCAATAAAATTCATACACGACAATAAGTTAAAAATAACCCAAGACTACTAACCCAATGACTCAATTAACAACATGATTATCGCAAATTAACATGTTGAATAAGTCAAAAATATTAAAAAATTCCATATAATTCCTTCAGCTTAACAAATAACTTTTCCAATTACCAATATTTCTAGTGAAGCTTTACAGCCCCTGAAATTGATGATTGTACACGAGAGATAGAGAAGGGGCAACAGAAAACACTTTTGTACTCACGACACCTCCCTCGTCACCCAAGATCCTTGTACACCACACAAGACGTACCCAGCTCCTGATTGTGATGCTGGATGCCCAGGGCAGCAGCATCACCAGGAGGAGCTGTGCAAGTCATGAGAAGGAGAAGAAGCCACGATCATTCCAAGATATAATCCCGTTAAAGCTTGCTCACTCCAGGTTAGCATCAAATGCACAGCTAAACAAACAGGTGATTTTCACTTGATTCAGTATTCATAATAAACACCTACTTATACAAGATCTAACCCAGTATTTAAAATCATTGGACATTATTTCAGTTGAGACTTGATAATTTACAGAGAGCGGAATCATGAATGCCTGCCTCCGTGGGTGGTCCAGAAGGGATCGACATATGACTTCACAAATGCTCTGATTTTTTTGTTTCATAACCTTTTCGGGTACATTTTTATCTGCAACAGAATGTTTATGTCTGGAGAATTCTGGATGGCTGTCATAAAGGATTTCACACATTTTTAGCACGATGCAGTTGGAGATATATGGGTCAGGTCAACACAGCAAAAATACCTTCATCCGTTCATGCCAAATACAATTACAATTTTCGCTAACTGGACAATTTCATGACAAATTCCCGTTTCCCTGGAAAATTTGCCTTCCTACATGGCCCCAGCCTCCGCATGTGATTAACGCAATTGATATACTGTGATTACTGTCATTAATCTACTGGCTGATTTCTTACACAAATTATAATCAAGATATTTAATTAAGTTATAATTAAGCCATAATCAAGTTATAAAGTGAAAATCACCTGAAAATTGTCAGAACTATATAATATATACAAAACTCAAAAGTACAAGCAAGTTAAAGAAGTTAGCAGTTTGTTGCTCTCCAAAATGAACAGAAGGCCAAATTTTTTTGCATAATAATAATGCATCAAATGTTCAGGTATCAAAAAGAAAACAAAATTAAAAGGTTGAAAGAGTTGGAAAAAATAAAATATTGAATTGGAGTGAATTGGAGGAGCAAGCTATTGAGAGCAGAATCACGCATTCGCAGGCATCAAAGATCACCAGACACAACTCTCAGTGTTCAAAGAAGAAGCAGCAAAAGAACTGAGAGGCATGTCTGGCACCCCCCTCCCACAGCCTCCCTCTTTACCTTGCAGGCCATTAGGGGCTAGGAGAACGGAGGACATACACAAAGATTGGGGGAACGCTGCATCCGCCCCAGGACGAGAGAACTGCGCGCCAGCACCAGCGCGTGGCACTTGTGGTTGCAGCTGCTGGCTTAGCCGGTTGGCTACAGCTGCGGCTGCAGCTGCTGCTGGTTGATACTGCAGCGACTGGACGTATCCGGTCTGCAGAGGGGGATGAATGTACTGGATCTCCTGTGGATTGGTGGCCAGCAGTTGAGACGGCACCTGCTGAGGACAGTGATTGGTAAGCGATCAGTTGAAGTGGGGTGGGGGGGCATTACCTGTCCAGTGAGGGAGTTGATATGATTGTTGAATGATAGCGCGAGGTTAGAAGAGCTGGCATTTGGTTGCTGTTGCAGGAAGTTGGCCATGACAGCAGCAGCATTGCCAGCCGCCGCGGCCGAGGCCTGTGAATTCTGATTCAAGTCATAGACATTGCTTTTCGGTCGCCTGCACATCTCCATAGCTTGAACGCTCTGCTTGACACTGCAAAAAGAGGAGAGGCAGTGAGAGGGGGAGGGGGGCAGAGAGGAGGGTGACATACGCGCTGCAGTGGGCGTAGTCCATGAGGTGGGCCAAGGAAATAAAGGGATGGTTGAGCGCCTCTCCCGGAGTGATCCTACGCTCCTGGTCCAATGTCAACATCCGCTTGAGGAGGTCAATGAACTCTCTGCGGTCAACCTTCTCACTCATCAACTCACTCCCTTCAAGGTCATTAGGTACATTGATCTGCAAATGCACTCCATGAACCAAACATCCTACCAAACTCAAATCACTCACCTGTGCCATGTCATCAAGGCAATTGAAGATGTACTTGCGCGCTTCCTTAGAACTGATCTTTGACTCAGCCTCATGCTCCTCTGGCGTCTGTTAAGAGAACATAGAATACCCACAATCAGAGGAGGAGTGAGTGCGCACCTTGAGCCTCCAGAACGGGTAGTTGCTCTCTGTGCTTTCGCGGTTGAAGAAGCGAGTGGTCTTGGTGGCCGCATTGAGCATGTGCTCAGCTGGCAAGCCCTGTGTCTGTGAGATGTATCTGATCTGATCATACTCAGAGGACCCTGGATACAGGGGCCAACCGAGGAACAGCTCCGCTATGACGCAGCCCAGTGACCAGATGTCAATGGCCTCACAGAACGGCAGGCCCAGGAGGATTTCAGGTGCCCTGGTAATGAGACAGCAACATGAGTGGCATGCAAAATTGGCCAATGAACCAACAAAATGAACAAATGGTCGTGGTGATGCAAAATTCCCATGAAAAAATGCTGTTGAAAATATCAGGCAATTAACTACCGGTACTAGTAATGTAACTATCATTTTGTAAGTTTCATAACTGTAATTAATTTATAAATTATGACTGGTATCTAAAATTTTAAATTTATCTCATTAAATTCCCTAAACACATTTTCTAAGATAATATTCAGATGTAGTGACTAATGAATAATGAACGAAGCAATAAAAAGTTAAAAACAGGTGAGCAATATTAAATATTTAATGGACGAGCATTCACTTGGTGTGTTGAGGAGGCAGCGTAAGCTGTTTTGAGAACCAAATAATTCTGAATAAACAGAATCATCTTGTTATGAATTGTGAGACGAATGACTCAATGACCCGAAGTTCATGACGGATACACCTTGGCCCCAGGCAAGGCTTCAAGGCGATTGTGGTTATACTGGTCGCTAGAGCATTTAATCCCTACTCTTTCTGAAAGATCCGAAGGGTGTTTATCGTGTATGCTACGGTTGCTACCAGAGACAGCGACACACGGCGCCGGGCCGCGAAGTTGCTATGCAGTTGGGAATTAATCCCCGAATTATATGCTAACCGGTATAACTCAGTCTTAAAGACGCACAATCATAACGTCTTGTGGGCCGACGTGGAATTCCAGCCAGGCGCTTCCCATCTGCCCTTATGCGGTCAAAGCGACGGAGCTACTCGGTCCCACTCTCTGGGCCATGGGAGTAATTGGAACACAGGAGAAAGGCGACTGTCCCAGGCTCCCAGCCAACAAAAACATCCCAGAATAATTTTTATGTCAAATTATCACATCAAAAAACGACATCAGCCAGAGTGACGATGGCTGTTGGCGATAAGCGCAGCCGAGTGCAATCGCTTTTATCTATCTATTATCGCTCACAGTTCATAAGTTGAATCCCAAGTGTAGAAAAACAACTTGAGCAGTTCTGCCAAGAACCAAAAGAAATTAATATTAATAATGGTCAACAAAGAACCCCATAGCTAAAGACGGAAAGGATCAACAGACGCGGCGGCGGCGTCATCAGAATCAAGCATTGGCGTCTGCAGTGGCGTCGTCGGAAGGAGTAGAGCAGCGTCGTTGTCGCAGGCGAGAAGCGTGCTCGCCTTGCAAGCAACAGCCGCTCTCTCTGCTCGGTGGCTCACCACGCAACCAGAAATCGATCCGATCACGTAACAGCGCAGTCCGCGGTCACCACGTATGCCCCACGCGTTCCTCAGATTAAGACGGCTCCTCTTACGCTTACATATCAGAAACGGGCAGTTTCAGCACCCATACAACCATAGACAGCAGTGCATAGCTCCAGGCCATGCTGAGCAGCAATGTGGAAAAACTGGAAATCAGCTCCAACGGGACCTCCGAGACGAAGAGCAATATCTATGATTCGGCAATTCGCGCTACAGTTGCACCAGCGAGTTGTTGTCAAGGCAGTTTAAACCGACTGAGCTGGACAGCGGCTCTCGATGGGAACAGGGAACTAGGGGAGAAAAAGCGCCGATAAAGAGCAAAGGCAGATGATAAGGAAGGAGAAAGGAATCGAGTGTAATTGGTGCAGCGACCTGCATGCTCAGCGGAACAGCCGCGATTCAGAGGTTGCTGCAGCGTCAATCGCTCAACACGTGACTCAAATCGAGCAGCAGCAGCACCCGAGCCACGCATCATGCAGCGATGATTCCTACGAATACTAGAAACAGGATACAGGGCCGCCGCTATGGCTCCAGGGTAGGACAGAATTGTACTGCGGTAACATAAACCCGAGATCATTCAGAAAGGGGTGAAAAACAACGTCTGTGGCTGTCACGAACTCATGAGCAGACTGTCTGGGCACTCAGGTGATATTGCAACGCGATCGTCCCTATGATATTCCCGGATAGCCGCCACCGAAGCCGCGTCACAACACAATCACGGGGATGATTAGGCTTTAAATACGTTGTTCGCTCGCATCAGACAGCAATAGTTCGACTAGGGGGGAGGGGGTTGTACATGGTAAACTATTCCATGAAAGCGGGAGCATTACAGTGATTAAACCCAAGGAAATATTGACCTGCATTAAAGCTACGTATGCATTCAAGCTTGTGATCATTTATGGAAGGCAAAGTTTGTGTGTATACAACAAAAGGTGCGCTCACACTTCCCTATATATAGAGAGTGCATCCCTGTGCACAGCATGCATCATGATGCAGCGTAGGCTACTCGTCTATAATCTATTCTCTATGTACACTGGTATCATCGTATAGGGATGTTCAACTTTATCCAGGGGGGATTCGCTAATTATGTCTGCTTAAGCTGTCAGTTGGGTACGAGGGCCTCATGAAGCGTTCCCAGAGCGCGGTATTTAATTATAGCCATGAGTCAATAACGCACACAAGAAATACGATACGACGAATGATACACAAGCCTCATGAATATTCATCAGTCAATACCACTTATTAATCTACCACTTATTAATTTATCATGTTTAATCAATGTCAAAAAAAAATATCCGTGATCAACAAGGGATAATTTTAGCCTGATTTTCAGATAAAAAGTAGACATTGGCCGATGTGACGGCAAGGAACTTAAATAACAAGAAAAACAAAAAGTGATATCTGACGATAGTGAACATTTGAGGATAAACATCTATAGCGTGGTCTCTTCACCAAATCAGACAATTAATGACCTTCAAATCGTCGAAGGGCATTCAGCTTTGTTCAAGAAGGGCTTCGTTTGGTAAATTCACAAATGGCTTCATGTTAAAAAATCCAAATTACAATCGATCGCACATCTGCAGAATTGCAGTGGATAAATACAGATTTTTATATGATGTGATATCACGAAATAATAATAAAAAAAACAAAAAATCAATCAGATATGTGATCAAGGAAAATTTTGAAAGATATTAAAGTACAATAAATAATGAAATGTATGGCAGCAAAATTAGCCCTTGATGCTGGAATCTTTCCACTATACTTGGTTGAAATAGAAGAGATCCAATTTGAAACTTAGAAAAATTGCTGTCACCTTGACCGTTGAACTACAAATTTCAATCAGGCTCAGAGAATAACTTACAAGTACTATCAACGTGTGAAATTTGCTGAATTACACTTCACGGAATTCCGCGCCACGGCGCGTAAAACAATGGTTAACGGACTTACAAAAAAAAAAAAACAAAAAAAAACAACAACAACACGTAAAGTAAGTTTAGTAACATTCTAGGATTTTTGTTTAATTTAAAATTTTCCTTAAAATATTGACAACACGATGTTCGATGCGCAGCATACGCCAATGGATTTGTTTAGCAACAAGTCTAGACGGCTGACTGACAGTGCAACTTTGAATTCTCGAGAAAAAAAAAAAGAAGCAAGTCAGAACTTTTTGGAATGCTAATAGTGGAGCTCGAATCACATGCTCTTAAACTTGGAAATTCACGCGCACCAACACGCACGACTCAGCTCTCAATTCAATCAGGAAGTTTCGTGTTTCGACTCGCAAGCATTGTTGAAAGTATTCAACCGAGGAGAAAAAGACCAAGCGATATATCCTGATCACACATTTCGAGAAGGTTCAAGGTCGCATAATAATGAACTTAATATGATAAAAGATGTTTCAAGGGTCGAATAATAATAAATTACATACATATCCAGTGAATACTAAGAGTAAGAGACTTGACATTGGCACACGTTGAAATAATTGAACGCCTTATTATTACATATGTCTATGTTATACTGCTAGGACCATTTACTAGTATGAGGTTGTTGAAAAAAAAATCAATTCTGTGGGAACATTGCGATTTACGAATCACACAGCTTGAAAGTCGAAGCATCACGAAAACGGCACACCTGTGAGATTCGTCACAACAGATGCTCTGGTCAAGAAGTCACTTAACAAGTGACCATCAAATCGAAGCATGCACAGGTACGCACAGTATACGCACATGTGCGCACAACATATGCCAATGTTCTGCTTTCGAGCGTATCACTGCAGTCATATTTTTCTTGCTCTTCTCAACTGTTGAATTCTCAGTAAGATGTCAGTAAGAAGTCGAACCTGCTGATAATGGTTCACGATAAAGCAAAGTGTGCATACACTTCCATAGATCAGCTACTCAATCAAGTACTCACAACTCTGATGAGTCACTATACCATGCGCTGAGTACTCGTAATGAGGAACGTCCCTCCCCTTCAGTGCCTTCACTCTCCCATTTCCCCAAAACAAACAACGAAAATTACTTCGATAGACAGCGAAAAATAGGAACGGCAAGTAAATGGAGTTAATAAGAAAACTGAGAAATAAACAAAAATATCCGGTTTGCAACGATTCCTATAACTATTTTTTTCGAATCAGGATACTTTCAAAAAGGGAGGTTATCGTATTCACTATACCACTTGAAATGATCACTTGGAAAATCTTAGGTAATCAGCAATAACTCAGCCAATAAGGCTATTTCATCATTTTCATGCATGTGTAATAAGTAATAACCGATTTCGTTGGCTGACAATATGTTAATTCGTACTCATGGCTATGGTAATTATTGAAAGGAGAAGATTCAGGAAGAATGCACTCGCAATTAATTAATTAAACACTTCCTTCCAAATCAGTTCAAACAAGAATTCTCGTTAATAGTTATTTAACTATTAATAAGATTTACCAGGATCTCAATGAAAGACTAGTCACCAGTGTGTGACACATTCGCATTAAAAACATAATAATAATTGGTATGAGCTAAATATTTATAATTATTTGAATATTCATTTTATACAATGGAATATGCAATTTGTATGCAATATATCAGTGTGTATGATTAAATCAGACAAATCACTTCTTGTTCTTAATTAACTGAACGAATGAATAAATAATATTTATGTCACTCATGTCACTCAACTGCATTCATTCAATTTGATTGTAAATGAAATTTTGGATGTGTTTAACAGGACAATCGGTATGTGTGCAGAAAACAGCTCAACTGCTTAAGCTTTCACTTGGCAAGTTTGCACCAGTGTACGTCAGAATGGCTGTGACACTGAGTTATGAGATAGCAAAGGCTTAGTGCTGGCTTTGTACGAATAATCTCAGACCAGCTGAATGACACAGTAAATACACTTGACCTGACCCAATTTGCAACCTCAACCTCAAGACTCCTAATTCTCAACAGCAAAAACTTGGAAGAACTCCAACGATCAAATTAAACAAAATAACATTTTCAAAATCATTCACATTTCTCATGATGAAAAGAACAGAATAGAGAAAATTTGTACCTGTAATATCTGGATTGCAGATACGTGGAGCAGACTGCTTTGGAGACGTGACTGGCTGAGCCAAAGTCAATGACTTTGACTCTGTAGGGGAAGCGTACAGGGTCTGTTAACATGATGTTCTCTGGTTTAAGGTCTGCATGGATCAGTTGGAGGTTTTTCAGCTTGAGCAGCGTGGTGAGGACCTGCTGTGTGATTGGACGGATGTATTTCAACGGCAGGGGTTGAAACTTGTTCTGTTTCAAAAAGTCATACAGGTTCTGCTCAAGCATTTCAAAAACGAGGCATGTGTGACTCTTGTGCTGGAAGCACTCGTATGCACGCACAAAATTGAATTCATCTGCATTCTCCTGGCTAAGCCGAGACAGAATGCCGACTTCAATTTGTCCCTGCCGTGCGTACGATGGATGGTTCTTGAGGATCTTGATGGCGACGATCTCATTCGTGCCTTTCTTCCAGCATTTGACCACCTGCCCAAAGGTGCCGCGTCCAAGGAACTCGAGCACCTCATAGGCATTGGTCATGGAGTACAGTACCTCATGCTGCACCAATTGGTAGTCCCCCTCACAGTTGGAGGAGTTGTTTTTCGAGTTGGTCGTCGTGGTGGCGGCTTTTCCGGCGACCCCAGAAAGAAATGGATCAGCGACTCCTGCCGCTGCTGCTGTAACTGATGAATAAACTAAACTAGCTTTCTTTCGCTTAAGTCCAGCACATTGCTCAGTGAAGCTGTTAGATGATGAGGCAAGCAGTTGACTGGACGTGTTGTTTGCGTAAGATGAAGAAGTAAACTCAGAAAAATGATAGCGGGCGCTGTCTCCTCCGATCGCATTCACATTATCCACTTGGAGCTTGCGTCGTTTACTTGGGAGATAGAGATTGGCTTGGAAATCACTGCATTGGAGCTCCTTTGGCATGAGTGTGTGAGACCTGGAAGGAGAGAACAATCATACGACATGAATCACAATAAAGCGATAATGGCACATCCCATGCAGAATGAAACACCCATCATGACTTGCAGTGGCGCATTTAATTAGCAATGCATTGACATCTATGGTAATTAATCTATTTATACTATTAAGTATAAATAGATTAATCAACTTTACGTCAGACACATTAATTTGATAGGGAGGACCTCAATGTAGGGCAAGGTGAAGTTCAACCTCCTTGGCTGCAACCCACATTACACTACTTACATAACATCACAAGAGTAAACAACCAAATATGCTTATTAATTTCACTGCACATAATACATTGTAATCAAGATAGAGCTACTTGTTCCAAGTTTCCAGGCAACGTAAAGCATTCTTATTAATTTGTGCCCCAGTCAATAGTCGTCAAATCTCATAATTGACAAGATTGATGATTGACAAGAATCACAATATTGTCAAATTGTTCAATGCAACAAATCCCTTTTGACAACCATGGTGTTCATATCACGAAAATGATCTCATCACTAATATCCAATAATCCAAGCCGTGCGAGCGATTGGACAGTCGAATTATGCAAACGTGTTTTCCGAATACCCTCAATAACCAACGTTGCACTGAGCCTAAGTTGAAGCCCAAGGCTTAGACAGACCGCCAGCTCAGTCATCCCAGACAACCATGCTGACATGCGGATCACCACGAAAACAACCCCGTAAAAACATAATACACATCCGCAGTCCCCAGATGCACATGATATACAACACTAGCAACAGAATTCGATACTTACTGATAAAATTAGTAAAATTCCGAGCTCGTTATCGGCTGGAAGTCGAGGCAACTTCAACTTGGCAAATGTGCGTTCGAACAAAGCCCACTCGCTGATGTGTCTTCAACACAACACTCCGTTCTCGACGTTTCTTCGTTCGTTTCAGCACAGATCCACAGTAAATATGGCGATTTTGCAGAGTTGACTTATCTTTCTTCGTTGTCATCGGTATTTCTTGCTTCGATTCTCGCGTTTTGCCCCCGAAATTGTTGGCTCTTTGAGGGAGCCTTTTTCTCTACAATCGTAACATGTCTAGCATTGCAAGGTGGAAATGTGTGGCGAGCAGTGTTGGAGTGAGGTCTGTCGGGAAGTATTGTCGATTTCCTGTAATGGCGTTGACTCTATGCAAATATACTTTCTCAAACAAATATTTTTATACGCCTAAAAAAATCTGTTCATTATTATCAATCCAATTTGATGATGCAATAATACATATGACATCCGTAATTCAAAAATTATAATTTCCATCTTTCGAAATTCCTTTCGAGCCACATCGGAGGCCAGCTTGACCTTTGACCGTGACGTCACGGCATCTCCAAGCGAAAGGTTACCAAAATAAAATGTGAGCCGAGCTCAGCCGAGCTGAAGCCAGCTGACTGCAGAGGCTGAGGGCGCGCGAAATCGCCTTTTGGCGGGCTTGTGGCTTGCTCGAATTTTCAAGTGTGGTTCATAGAGAGGGTAGCTTTCAACGGAAAATCCCCGAGGCGCACCCTTTCTTCTTTGAGATGCGTTATGATTACGTTGTTTACTGGCTACCCCCTCTGGACTTTCCCAAACATCATCAATGACGTCACGTCGTCACGCTTACGCAGGGTTATAAATAGTAAACAACAGATGCACACACGCAATCAATTAATCCGGCTGATTGCTGCAATATGCATGGCAACCTCCAATCAATGAGTGCTGTTGGATTAAATTTTCTGAAAATTAAGAGTCAATCTAAAATTACCCAAATATTAACCGCCCGTGCATAAAATTATCTACCGCGGGTATGCGACAATATGTACTGCATGGCTATATAGGCCTAGTAGGCTAGCTATAAATTGCACCAGCATGCGTTTAATTTAAACGCATGCTGGTGGATATATTATGTATTAAAGTTTAAAAGTTTAATACATAATATATCAGAGCATCAGGGGATTTGGGCCTTAATAAATTATCAACATGTATCACACTCACACGACGCGTAACCCTATCCCTGGATATGTATATAATCATATGATTGTAGTCTATAGTAGTGGTTGCATAATCAATACACACTATACCAGTATGATCGTATGATGGATACTTCATTATGCAAATAAATAAAAAACGTACGGTTGCACTAGTAGGCCTAATGAATAGGGTCGTCATAGCACGTTAGCTTGGAAGGCATTGATTTAAGCTTAATTTATATGCACACAGTAAAAATGTTAGTTAAGATTGTTATAGCATTGGTGTCTAACGTCAAGAAATCTAACATGCAATTTGAGTGAGTCGTGCTTGGCCTTCGACGAAGGATACGGAGCTAGACACATTGTGTAGGCCTAATACCCATTTGGCCCCTCCGAACTGGTGGTGTGGCGTCATCTGCTCGTTAGACAATGGAGCTAGACAGAGAAAGAAGAATCGATTGGCTCTTAAAACCTTTTACATGTATTTCAGAATGAAACAGGTAGCATCACCATCATTTGGTTCCAAGTTCTTACCACAAACTTATTACAGATTTCCCCAGATTTCGAATCGCGCTATCCGGACATCTGTGCACCCGACGCAGTGTAAACGACGTCCAAATACGAGCTCATAAATATTCATGAGCTCATCATGTCGTCACGGGTAGTACGCGAACTTATTCTGTTTTTTTTTTTTTTTTGTTTTTTTTTTTTTTTTGTTTTTGTTTTTTTTTTTTTGCATGCTGAGAGATCTGCACAACAGCAGTCCACTCTGCATTATTTTGGTCATATTTGGAGACGTATATCGAAAATGAGAGTGGGATTGAGCATGGATATCATATAGTGGGGCCGATCTTCTGGTAATCTAACAATACAGATTTGAACCTGGTGTCAGCAATAACGATATTATTAATGCGGTATTTCTGGGAATATTTGACATAAAATGACCCGATAAAAGGCCTGAAATAAATGATAACAGGCTTCTCCAACAATATACGGATTCTTCTTTCTTGATTTAGCCTGCACTTTCACCGAAAACCCTGTTTGTGATCAAAAGTTAGCTCCCTAGTGCAGAGACAGATAGAGATTTGCAAGCAGATCGTACCCCCGATGACGTGCTCGCTAAATGGAAACTCATCCGCGATAATGTTTGGAGCGCCTTTTACATACTTTTCACCACAAAAACATTTTTTTTTTTTTTTTTTTTTTTTTTTTTTCACACGGAATATCTATCCTGCATATCCGGAATATCTATTGCTGTGTAGATCCTCATTATGCTTAGCATGCATCGTGTTAACGCTAGCCCTCTAACCTTCATATCGGAATTTGTTGTGAAACGCATTTGAATGTCTTCTTTTACTGAAAATGGGCTTAATAAATGAAATGAAATGAAATGCTATAAGAGAAAAGAGAGAGAGAAAGAAAGAGAAAGAGAGAGAATGTGCGTTTATTCAGAGAGAAAAAAATATAGTATGATACAACTCAATACTTACTTAATATTAAATATTATAATGTAAATATATAATTTATCTTTCCTTATAACGTAAAGTATTTCGAGGATAGGGGCTTAATTAATCAATTATGTCGATGGTGATATGAATGCAACTTAACATGTATACATGCATTGCAACCATACATTATTGTATTCTGTTGCACATCTTTATGTGCATTGTACAAAACATTTAAATACTGCGTGCGTGTTGTTAAAGCCATGCATTTAATTACCACCCTTCCCTCCCTTTTCTTGGCGAAGCATCAGCCATATACCTAAAAATGGGCGATCTGGCATTCGGGCGAAATTGCAAATTCCGTTTTTATACTGCGTCCTACATGTAGTACATTATAATTATGCTGATGATTTGCGTGCATCTTTGGTTAGGTGAGTCTTTCAGGAGACCTCGGTCACCACGTTCCAAACCAATTAATTAATCTGAACGAAACAACAAAAAGCAACTTGTTAAGAGCAGACTCATCAGGCAGCTGCAGACAATAGACTTATACAGTATGCATGACTTGTTACAGTTGGCACACACAATTATGCCTACAAGCCCCACACTATATACACACGCCATTCAAGTTCCGAGAGTAACAAGGTGCGTTATGATTGCGACGTTTCTGCCTCTCGGCAAGGGCGTTATGTTTCTAATGGCGAGGATCGTGCTCTCAGTTCCTTGACTGGGCGTCGATTGCGTGGCGTTGAGCACTAAAGTCAGAACGCTTCTTACTTTTTGCTCATAGCAGAACCAAGCGAGAATGATTCTACATGATTGTGAATAAACCTCCGCGGCTTGACGTATTTAATAACATGTTACAGTTCTCGATGTGTACCAAGTCTATGTTCTGTGTCGCACTAGCTATTATCAAAAGATAACACACTATGTAATTACTTACTAGTCTGTTAGTCCTATTACCTGTTCGCACGAGTATCCCATTCGCCCGGATGCCTGCTCGTACGAGGTCGATTCGCACGAATCAAGTCACAACCGCCAACACTGATTATTACAAAAACAGAAAGAAAGAAAGAAAGAAAAAAAAATACAAGGAGATTCAAAAGTATATTTACGAGTAATATATACAAAACCAGTAAAACCTCTCTATAATGACCACTCTGGGACTGATTTCAAACGGTCGCTTAAGACAAGTGATCGTCGAATACAGGGTGCATCTTGAGCGAGCTCGTAACGTGCGTTATGATAATGAACCAATGAAAAAGTCATAACGCTTTCACATACATGTATATTAACTAATACATGCATGTGCATGTACAAATGTATGACGCATAAAACGAAATAATGCACTACTATACAGGAATGTACATAATTGAACACTACTATACAGAGTGTCTCAATGATAGAACGAATCCAGAGTTGCTTGCTTTCAAAATGCCTTGGCATCTTTCACTGGTCTCCGGCGCACACATCGATGAAAACTCACCCCTATTTTGGTACATCCATTTCACTCGATTTCACATGACGTCACTTGGAATTCGCAAGATGGCTCACAAGCATTGTCTACCGAGCAGACGACGCCACAGCACCGGTCGAAGCGGCCAACTGAGTGTTACACAATGGGCTCACAAGGCGAGGCGAGTGAAAATGAATTCACAGTATTTGCTGAATACGACCAGTTGAACTTTATGTTACTATAAATAGTAGCCAATGAGATGCCACCTGTCATCGATGTGTGTCGGTGACATTATACATATGACCAGGGAACCAGTGAATGGCCATCTCTGTGTCAAAATTGCGTCAAAATCGGCAGTCATGTCAATTACAGTGCTGAGCAGGCAGGGTGTGGGTTTTGTGCGAAGGTCAAAGGTTTGAAGGTCGGCGAGAGCCTCCTGGAGTCCTGCGTGCGGGAAAGAGTGAGTGAGTGACACGTGATGGATCTAGGCAGCATGCGTTCTATCATCTGCTTTGTTCTCGTCATTAAAGACATCGCATTCTATTATTCTTTGGTGTTCTTAACTATCAGCAAAATGAGAGCTGGCGACCAAAGCCCGCTCTTTTCAAAGCGTACGTCTGGCCTACGCAATCGCTCAAGGCTTTAAGTTGAGACAGAGCGGGGAGCTTGACTGGACTCGAGGCTCGAGTAGGCCGTGAAAACTTCGATGCACGCATGATTGCCCAACAAGCGCGCGGTCGTTTAACACAGGGTCAAGTATCAATAGGGGCAGATAATGACCGGTCTCTGGTCGCGTTGTACAGGGGGTCGGTCACTTTTATGTTGAAGTGGTCGGGCGGATTTTTTTTGGGGTGGTCGCAATTAAAGTTTTACACCATTGGCTCCTATGAGCATGCAGATCGACGGGAGTTAAAATAATATTGTTATATTCATTTCTCCAACACCTGACTTCAATGGTTCCCTTACGTAATGTTGGTATATTCAGAATATCTGAGGAAGTTGCAGATCGACATCCTTGGTTCGAGGCTTCATTTCTCCACCATCTGACTTCATGGGATGGGGTCAAATTATCTATGCATACACTGGATTTATTTATAAGCATGAGCCGTTACGTAATGTTGGTATATTCAGAATATCTGAGGAAGTTGCAGATCTATACATCCTTGGCTAGGGACAAAACTTCAGCCACCTCTCTCATCTCAATGAGCAATTTATTTGGACTCATTACGCAATAAAATAAGGCATCACATGTATTTTACTTTGTAGAGATTCGATTAAAAGATCACTCACAATTCATAAACTGCAATGACCCATTGAACATTCATCACAGTGCTATCTTTGCACCAATAAGTTTCAGGGCGGATCAAGTAATTTGAAGCATGGAGAGGCTAATTCATAAGATAGTGGTCAGGTCGTCTCATTTCCATATAATATTATGTCCTGGTATATACGCCATTCAAGCGGGTAGCAGGTGTTTTCGAACTATGGTCCGCTTCTGAAGTTCGTCATCTATAATCAGATTATAAGTACATCATGAGTACATGCATAAAATGTCAACGATATTCTGTCAATGGATCAGTGAATGAATACATATGTTATATAATGTTTATACTTATTACGTTATGCATGTATATGTTACGTGCATAGGTGTTTTGTGAATCTGATCTTACCTAATAATAATATCTGATTTGAACGGACACATATATTTATTAAAATAAACAATTCGAAGCAAGACGATGTAAAAACGTTACAGGGGCATTACGTGAAACAGTACACTGGAAGGCACAGACACCGTAGTAGCCAACTCATGTATGTGCCTTCTTCCTTCAGAAGCTGTTTCTGACTTGCATTAGGGCCAGCGAAGCCGCATGCTCTCGCGCCTTTAGCTGCAGACTTGTGCGCGCTGTTCCTTCCAGATCGTCATTGATGGTCGGCGCCACCATCTCATAGACCTGGAGGGGAAGAAGGGCGTGGGGCATACCACCAGCTCCGCTGGGGAAGTTCCTCCGCAAGGTATCATACAGACTGGATGGGTTGTGCTGTGAAATGAACTCGCTGTTGGTGCATGCGTACTTGACCAGAAGGAAACAGACTGACCAGTAATCCGCTGTGTTGCTGGGAAGTCCACTGCGCTGAGAGGGCCGAGGGACCAAAGACCCCACTGGAACCCAAAGGACCAAGGGGACCCAAACCATTGGGCGCAATGTTGCATATGCTGCTTGCCAGGGCCCCAGCTGGAATGTGTTTCTCTCGCTTGCGCCACTTCGCGCGGCGGTTTTGGAACCAAACCTTAGAAAATAAAAGAGTAATACCCTTGGAGTTATAATTTGCATGTGGCGTCTCGGAAATCTTTCAACAGCGTACGTTATCTTCAAAGCCTGAAGCACACACCGGAAGATTCAAGCGAATGCAGGATCTGCCGATCCTGCTGGATCATAAGAGGGGTTGATGGAATTTATGGGACCATGACAGGCATGGGGAACTGTTGGCCTGCTACCTTTCGAACATAAAATTACAAATATATGCACCAACGGAGCTCATGAATCTTTCATGCATGCAATCATTTTAAAGTTTGCATTCATTTATAATCCGACTACGTGCGAATTATTTATGATAAATCTCGCTATTTAAACAAAGGAACTTGCTCACGGGATGGGGCCGAATTATCTATGCATATACAATGGATTTATTAATAACCATAAGTCCTTAACAGTAACCGTAATCTATATGTCCCTAGCCCGAACCATATACCCTTGAGAATTCGGAATTGTGAATGCATGTATAATTATATGTATATATGTATATATATGCCATTGTGGACCAAGGGGTCTTAAAATTCGTATGTGTAACAAAGGACTGTCTTGGACTATAATAAGAAATGGAAACCGCACAATCAAATGACACTAGTGTGACCGGAACAGATCACTGGTATACTTAGTAGTCTGGTTGTCCATAAATACATGTAGTAGCGAACGCCGAACGATGCATGTTGCCATGGGAAAAATATTGCAATTAGAATACATATGAATTGTGGAATCCACTATAGAGGCCGTCTATTTTCATGACCTAGAATACATTAGAATATTCTTCTATATATAGCGAGCTATAGCTTCTTTCCCTAGTCCAATACTTGCTGGAATCTTCTGATCTTTTCTGTATGCATGTATTATATGCAGAGGCTCTCCAATGATCTTCAGTTTTCCTTCAATCCATTGATCTCTGCCTCATAATTAACGTATACATGTACATGTATTCTGCATCTTTCATGATCTTGAAGTATATATACACAGTTGGCAGATAGTTTCAGAATTTCATTTTCATTATTAAGAATACTCTTTAAAAATAGAAGAAAGTAAATTACATATACACATATTATCTTTTTTAGTCGTCCCAATCATTAACATCAGATGAAATTTTCACCTATGAAGTCGCTTTTGCGCAAGAAGAGAAGCAACATATTCCCCTACCTGGATCCTGGATTCTGGAAGGTTAATCCGCATCGCCAATTTCTCCCTCATGAAGATGTCCGGATAGTGAGTCTTCCGGAACGCTCTCTCCAACTCGTGCAGCTGCTTGGTAGAGAAAGTCGTTCGGTTTCTCTTCACTTTCTCCAAAGTGAAACTGTTGGACGACGTCGACGCACTCGTCTCTTCATCCGTTCTCACCTCGTCTTCCTCCACTTTGATTGCGGATGAAATGGAATCAGTTGGCACTGAATCTGCGGAAATCAAAAATAGCATTTCTAACGAGGAATCAAATTTGAACCACTATGCATGTTACTGTAGTACACACAAACAGATAAATAATCTAGGATGAAATCGAATATTGAATGTACGAGATGCACACCATCTTCCTCCGGTTGCGTGGCTTTTGTTTGATTTTTCTTTAAATCCGAACTATTGTCTTTCAAGTTTAATAAACTTGAAATTGAGAACGAGTATTTGGCAGTCGGTTGCGTAGAAACAGGACGAGATGAACTGTGGTAGGAAGGGTGGATTGGGATCCGGATCCGGGACATGGCACTGTAGTCAAATGGTTTGCAATCCCACGTCTTCAAATGGTCCGCCTCTCCCTCGCTATCCGACTCGTCCATCCCGAGTGATGTCTCATCCGGATCCTCGTTCTTGATCCGAATGGAGTGCAGCTGCTTCCTGCGGTTCTTGTGTCCATGGATGTCCTTCTTGGCTGGTGGCGCCTCCTCTGTGACGTCACTGGCGTTGCTCGTAATATCTTCACTTTTTTCTTCTCCCCTGGGCGCGTTCATTTCGAGAAAAGTTTGTTAGGTTTTATTTGATTGATATTTGGTTAGAAATTATGGTTATTATAGCTTGTTCCCTTGCAGAAATTTCTCCGAACAGACAATAAAAGACTGCTGACTCAGCTTATATACCGTCATCATTGCACCCCCTTCCCCTTTCAATGCCAAACAAGCGCGAAATCCCACAAGTACACCTCTGAAAGTAAATCAATCATGAATCGCCAGGATTCCGTCTTTAATTTGCCATCTATTCAAGCAGTTAAAGGAAATAATTTGTCTCCATATTGAAACAAAATGAATTAGGAGGGTGTTATGTGGCTTCGCATTTTGGCTTTAATACTTCATTTCGCCGCAGTGAGCATGACTGCCGCCATGATTGGTGAAAATTCACTTTGTGCTGGGGGATCGTGTGAACCATGCTCGTTTCCTCCAAGCGGCGGATGCGGCTGGCAGCGCCGGAAAGAACCGAGAACAGCCGAAGGACGCCGAAGGTCTTCTTCCGGTTGTCTACAGAGACTGCGCGATTCTGACTCATAACTGTGACACCATCATCAATTATTCGAGGAAAAAATAATAAAAAATGAATGAAAACACCCAAATTACTACATGTACATACACGTATAATTATTTCAAGAATGGTATACATGTGAGTTAAAACATTATAGCGAGTCGGGTCGCCGGAAAGAATGCTTTGTCTTCTCATCAACGCCAGTTTTCATTATTTCAGTGAATGGGATCGGCTCTGTCTGTGATCAGTGAAAATCCTCTGTCGGATGCATCTGTTCGGAAGCGAAATGTCTCCGTTCCTTAATATTTTTATAAGAACGATTCGGAGGCTGAGAAGGAAGAGGGGGAACTTGTGGACAAGTTCCCACCAGACGGCGTTCTGAGTGTTGATCTTTTTATGTATTGTATCTTTTTTAAAGATACAATGTATACCAGTTCTTGCTATTACTTTGATTAGAAGCTCACCGTGTGAGTTCTTTTGTGGGCATGCTGTTCTAACTTGTAGACATATTTAAAAGATACATTTTAAATTTGTTAATTCCACAAGCGACCAATGAACAATAAACATACCTTTACATCTCACTGGTTATTCTATGGATCAAATAGTTATAACGCTCCTGAATCAGGCTGTGTAATGCATGTATGCAACTGCAAGTAAGCCTAACTCACAAACTCAAGATAACTTTCATCCCGCCCTCAAACACTCACGTGACCACATCAGCGTATCACGTGTTGCCGTCATTTTAGAAGCCTTTCAACGCTTGTCTCATTTGCTCTTCTTTCTAAAGAAAATCCCAAGCGTGAAATCGAATAATGACGAGATGAACACAATGATGCGTTGTGCAGAGCACGTCGCGTGCAAAGCGTGCGTGCGTGCGGTTGGATTATCCGTGCGGGTACTGTTTAAGCGATTTTGTTTAAGCGCATTTGTGCTTCATGGAAGTTCCGCTCTTAATTCTCTTTTTGTTGATGTGGGCATTTTTCAGCGTCTCCGAAGGTGTTTATTGAACCGTTAACATCAGACACAATGACGTACCGACGTATTTCGTTATCATTTTATGGATGAATGCAGATAAATCATATAGGATTCACAGAAAGAGTTCAAGTCAACAGATCGACAGAACACGGCAATTGTGGTGATTCACGCACGCGCACTGCTCAAAAGGCGCTAACTCCCCCAGGCGGATTAATAGGCGTTAATCGGGCCAAGTTAATAAGTTCACTTGATCGAGAAGAACGACGATAAGTTCTGCCCTTCAATCCCCCATTCAGCCGGCAGAAAGGGAAGCCGAGGGAGTGCGTCAACAGATGAGATTAGGACCCCCTCCACCCGTTCCTTCTGCATGACGCGTTTAGCCAATTCTTCCCGTTTGCAGTAAATGCAATCAACGGGATGCCATGCTGTGAGTTTGCTGCAAATTTCGTTAACGAACAAATTGACACTTTCGCTGGAATCATAGTTCTTACAGGTAACATATGCAGCGGCGTCATAATCCTCCTAACGTCAAATTGAATCTCCGTGCGTGCGGCAGGAAAAACGTCTTCCTAGAAATGACTTACGTTTGCTTCAAATCGACAATTCTTAGATTCTTATAGTTGGCGCTACGTGCATGTATAATATCTATACAATGTCAGGTCAAAGTCAGAATCCTCAGCTATAAGAGTGAAAACACAAGAAATACTTCGAAATATCCTATTCAAATATGGCATTATAATAAATTAGATGCATGGACATTTAATCTATTGTGTATACAAATTGCATGTCACTTATGACATGAATGTATTACTTTATTCATTTTACTGACATTATTTTTCCTCTCCAATGTGTGATGTTTTTGCCGATGACTAATATTTGAGGCCCCGTTCCCTCTATATGGTACCCACACCGGAAACACGTGTGTATCGCAGTGGAATTATCGTTCGTGAAAACTAATCAAAATGATTAAATGAAAATAAGACCCCATTGTTCTACACGCTTCGGAACAACTTCTTCTGTTTCCCCGTTTATAATTGTGAGGTTTCATTTGATTCGCGAATAAATATTATATTCACATGAGTTGCGTTGGGTCACGTTTCAATCCGGATAGAGCAGTCACCAAGGGTGAGCACAAGCCCTTTCAATCGTAACGAAATCATCCAAAAAATTCTATGTGCGTATAAGCTTAATTAGTTTTTGTGCGAAATGATCCATAGTTAGTTGTAGGAGTTGTCGGTTGTAAGAATTGTACACTGGAGTATTATGTAATCAAAGAAAAACACATTTATAAGCATCTCGTGGAATTTTTATTCATTGAAAAGTACACCAGCATTCCCTGCCTCAGACTTGACGACATTTGCAATCAATTCCGGCTCCTGAATCTGCTGCAATCGTTGCTCCATTTTCATGAACACACTCTCCTTGATGTGCATTTTTTTTTTTGTGATTTGATAGTTTGTATTTTTTTTTAACCTTTTTTTTTAACCTTTTTTTTTTTTTTTGAACATTTTTTTTGAACATTTTTTTTAACACAATGTCGATATAGTGTTCAAATTCATCCAACTAACTCAACAGAGTAACGGAAGTTATCAAAGCTTCACAACGTGAGATGAAATTCGGAATGGACTAGTCCGATTTTGTCAAGTTGCAAAGCATTATAACTTTGATGCATTATGATTAGGTCCAATCTCCACACGAAACCGAGACATCGCGACCGCCAGTGCAATCACAAGTCACTCTGACATTATGATTGCAGTCACCATCGTAATACGGCATCATCGGAGCGCCAGTCAAAGTCAACAAGTCATTGTAGAATAATACGAATACAACCTATACATAGTGCACCTCTCTTCTGTTTGCTCTCCCAACTCTGAGCTCCGGACTGCCGCGCAGACTAGGAAATTCTCTTTCCGAGTTGGAACCAAGTTTTGTTTTCCACGAGATGCTCAATATTATTGGTTAATGATACTTAAAACATTCAATGATTATCACATCAACGCCGACCACAACATTCAAGTAGGAGAAAAATGGTGAATTAATCGCGTGCACATGCTTCGAGTTGAGGATCGTTGAGGCACGCTTCGATGCAGGAGGCTCCTTCGTTGACGCCGTTGCCCATGTCGAAACCGAGGCAGCCGTGTTTCTCGAGGCAGTCGCGCAAGATGGACTCACACTCGGAGCTCTGGATCTTGGCGAACGCCACCGCTGCGAATAGCAACCACACTGCGACCGCCAGCCACAGTTGGCGCTGCATCCTGTCAGGAAAAGAATTCGTAAAACACGAATCAATAACTAAATCAATCGAGTCGTCGAGCTATTCTTTTGCCAACGAAATGTTCCATTTAAGGAGTTTATAATATTATAAATGTGTAAGTAGGCCCATGGTGTAGTTTAAAACTACAAATGCAACAGACTCGATCTTTGTTTACTTCAATTAAATAAACATGCACTGCGGATACGTAATGTCTATATGTAAATAATGAGCTACATGTATTCATAAATTTCTGGAGCTTATTGTAAAATAAAGTTTCGGACTCCTCGTTAATTGAAGCAAGTCGTCTTCTTTAGGTTGGGATCGTGAATAAGCGAATATTGATAAATATGAGTGACTTACCTGGCGATTGTCGGAGAGGCCTCTGACTGAATGAGGTGTGGTCCTGCCCAGTTCCCTTTTAAAGGCTGTGGGATTCGGATCTCTTTCCCCCCCTCCCTTCTACCCCCTACCCACTTTGTCGCTTTCAGCCAATCAGCGGTAATTTCTGAACCAATGCATTCAATGTCGATCGATCCATGTCACATTTACATTTTGATTGTCATTACGTGTGATCCAAATTGTCCAGACCATAACATGGGAATGAATGAACCCCGCCATTCATGCATGCTACATGCAAATGCGACGTAACCCGATCGGGCGTCACGTCAAATTTGTGAGAGTAACACTAAAAAACGCACAATTGATCACGTGATCATCCGAATACGACGTTTCGTGCATCGCGTTACGGAGAAATGATCGCTTCATCAATTCGCTGATGAAAGACGATGAATATGAGATACGAAGGTTCGATGGAAGGATTCCGTGTTGGAGGATTGAGTAGCGACGAACCACACCCTGTTTCATCGCAGGTGGGGGGTGGGGGGGGATGACAAGGCGGGCGGAGTGGCCTCGGGATCTACGCGAATCATCACTTTGGAGATGAATGGTGAAGTGCTACGAATTGGTGTTGATTGCGAAATCTGCTTTCGCGTTTGACTCGATTCTCATTCCGCCCTTGTATATCTGGCGGAATATAGAACCCTCCATATACCCCCCCCTCCACTATATACTTTAACGATATGGGTGCCACGGGAGGACATGTTTCATATAATTTGATATGCATTACATGCAGGAACTATGTATCTATACACTATATAATAATTATTCAAACTATATGTACACGTAATTTCCAGAAGGTAGCTTTCTTATTACGATTTGTCGATTCTTGGACAAAGAATATCACATCCACCACTTTCCTTGGTGAGCGGATTCTTAGTGATACCATTAAATCCAAAACGGTTTAAACCCCAAACTAACAGTACTCAAGTACTGCAACAAAAACATTAGCACCATGGCATGTATCATTCCTTATCAAACGATTGGTTTTGCCGCGGTCTGTTCGTTAGAAAATGCATATAGTTAAAAAGTTAACGTGCGGCGCTCGATAGATCTATGCGTTTTTGTGTTTTCGCTCTTTTCACGTTACACTTATGTTGACAAAGAGACTCGAGTTATCCGGCGTGTATCTACCATAGAGGATTTTTATTTTTCTTCCTCTGTGTATCTACTGTATTGATATCGAACGTGAATAAAATTGATATTTAATGTGTATACTACTGCATGAATACAACTCATTGGGTGCATCATGTGATGTACGTGTATAATCAAATCAATCATCAAGTTAAGATAATCATGATTTTTTTAGAGCCCCATATTATTGGGGCACCATGTGACTACAAATGCAATTAGCTGGCACAGGAGTTCCTCTCCGTCGCAAATGCCATGAGATGTCATTCATGCTTTGATCTTAGTTCAAGATCACAATTAAAGAACAAAAGCTTGGATTGCTATTCGAATCTCTATAATGCATTCATTTTTGGATCTCATAACTAAAGATCACAGTCATGAAAGGGAGTCCATTGCCTCTGTTAAACATCACAAAGCACCAACTTTTGTCAATTTCATTATTTTGCATCATCTATCATCATAATTAAATCATACATTTAATAAATTACATGTACGAGGATTGTCCCAAAATATATTGGACTGTATAGGATGCGCAGTATATTAGTACGTAAAAATATTCCTTCACGAGTACTATAGTGTAGATCACTGGTTACTACATGCATTTCACTGGTATGTACCTGGCATGAGGCCTATCATCTTTTTATTAATTCTTCTTTAATTATTATAACTATAACACTCCCGAACCCTCATTTCAGAATTCAGAGGCCAGAATTTGTTTTGGCCTCTCATAACACATTAAAATATTTGTCTACATGTATTGCTTTTGTTGGTCTGAAAAATTAGTGAAATTCTGTTAATTTTCCTGCGATTAGTTAAGCTATATACACGTAACACAAGGTTGCCCAACCATTGCAAACCGAGACATAAAAAATCGCTAATTTTTCATTCAAGATCCGGATGCAACAACTCATTCGGTTCGCCATCCTGTTTCTTCTTCCAACCTGTTTCTCTATTTGCTTCATCTTCCCGCTGCATATATTATTTGCTTGCAATAAAAAAGTTAATTTAGAACCTTGCTGAATTTGCGTCAGCAGGCACAACAAAGTCAAAATTACCACATTAGTACAACATGTAGAGAGTAGTGCATGTTTTTGTGATTTTACTTTGCTGATTTCTCGCAAAAAAATGTAGTTTTTATGACAAATCTAAAAATCTTTGTAATTCTTAATTTTGAAGTTGGTAGCCGTGCTTTGTAAACTCTTCCCACTCGTGTTCTGACGAACGACAACAAATCTGTTCACATTATCCATCCTTCGATTCGGTTAGCAGTAATTATCGCCACCCCCATTCATAGCCATTCAGCGATTCTGAAAATAATTCTTGAGTTTTTCCCCCTCTCTGTGAAAAAAATTATGAGTATAATTCTGCGATTCTGCAAACTTAAGAACGAACACTGAAATGGAAAGGAGAAAAGTGAAAATGAGTCACAGTGCCGCCGAAATCAATCATCAATAGACAGCTATTAAATTGAATTATTTGAATACATTTAATTTGTGACAACAAACCCTCACATGAGCTCATCAAATGTACACCACAAAACCAGTGGCATAATAATGTACTTCCACTGTAAAATAGCAACTGAAATTGGAATACTTGGGTCGAGATTCACATAATTTTCTTGTTTAACATCTTATGCTTCGGGCATTCGAAGGAACGTTAGTGTGTCTATTTGTTGTTTTCGTTCGCATGTTTGATTTTTTCAGCGTAATTTGACTGAAGCACACCGTTGTTACCATAGCAACCGTACTTCCGGTGAAAGCACTGTGTTGATTTCATATGCGGTTTTTCTCTTTTAAATGAGTCTTGCATCGCGTTCTGGGTGCAAATGGTCATAGAATAAAATTTAACTCAACATGTTCAGCAAACATTGATCTTGATGGTTTCAACGATTATTCAAATTTTCATTGACACACTGTTCCTATGGTAACTAGCGGAATCAAATCTATTTTAGTACGTTCTATCATTCAGCGGAATTCTCAATTCTGACGATTTGTGTGCAAGGATATGACACAACAAACCTTTGTTTAATTAGCGTAGATATAATTTTCTTGTTTGTGGTAATTTTGAAACGAGAATCCTTATAACCTCAGTCTCCTGGAATCAGAGCACCCGACATTCGGCGGCTTCGTCAAAGGAGCCAGTTAAATCATGAAACTAGTGATAATCATAACCATAATTATGATAATCATTATTATCCATCATAATGGAGTACCTTTGATGAAACCAAGCCTTGGGTTTTGTCGCATCTGGTAGAATTAACATGGTAGCTATTTGCCATAATCTGCTTGAGCCACCAGCCCCTCCCCAATGGTTCCCTTCCTCCTCCAGCTAATGCTTATGATATTATAATGTGATCGTGCACCGTGACTCATTGACCTCTCCTTAATTGCAGGCACTGTCGACCGAAAAACACCACAAAATGAAACAGAGCCAGAAAACAGTGAGTTCGATTTCAATTCTACATTTGCGTGTTCTTCCCTGCATCTGAATGCGCGAACGATTAGCAATTGTTTGATCATGTGCCACACTGCTCCTTTTCCCTTTCAGCACTTGCCTCATCTTCCCTCTTCCCCGAATCACGTGACCCATAGAATAGCAGTCATTCCCCAATGTTAAAACTGGTTCAATGTGGTAACATGCTTATGATATTATAATGTGAGTTGCCTGAATGCGCGCATGCAAACGCCAGTGAGGCCGATTGTCTGCAGTATCCACTTGATTGTTTCCCACTTTCACCCGATCGAATGCTTTTTCGCAATCAACGAAACGAACGTTAAGATGTTGGTTGTGTTCTATATGGCGTTCTGACAGCGCTCTCACGACGGCCGCTGCTTCCCTCATTCCCCTCCCATTCCGCAACCCGAACTGCTCCCATCCAATGCAGTCAATCGTTCTAGTTCTCACTCTGTTGTTAATTATTCTTAGTAAAATCGTGGACGCATGGGATATGAGACTGATTGTTCCATGGTCTTCACATCTCTGTGCATTGGGGTGTTTTTTTTTTCTTTTTCTGAAGTGGCAGGAAGTCTTCTGGCCAAGTTCCTGTGTTATACATGGCTTTGCACAGATTGATGAGATCCTGCTCTCCTTCACTTTGCAGTGCCTTGAGCATCTCTGGCGGGATGTCGTCTTATCTTTCTGCTTTGTACATGTGTAATTTATGCATAGACCATGATTATGAGTAGTACTCAAGATCGATGCATCTGAGGGGGTTATGGCGAACTTGCTCGATAGTCGCAACTAGGGTCCTATATGGTTTACTGCATAGGATCCTAGTCGCGATCACCGATTGGCGTGCAGTGCTCTCACTCAACTCTTTCATCTGATTTAGGAAGAAACCAAAACGTCATTGCCAATGATGTAGAGTAATTATCATTACATAAACACTTGGTAACAGTTATGTTATCATAATTTTATTCTGGGATTTCTGGCATATGGATGAATATTTTTGCGGAATGCTGCTCATCAGGGCCGTGCCGCGGTTATTCGGAGGGGGTAGGGTTCGTAATTAGTAATGGTGGAACTGGAACAAGCAAGTGCCGGAAGTACTTGGTAACTAGGGGGGTCCGGGGGCATGCTCCCGGGAAAATTTTTGCAATAAAGGTTGCAAATCTATGCAATTTGAAGCTATCCAGAGATAATTTCTCTGGACACTCTCAACGACACAATTGCTTTTACATGCAGCGCCTAGCTGACACGTGTCAATACATCGACGGTCTACCGCGAAAAGCGCGCCTTTTTTTTTTTTTTTTTTTTTTTTTTTCGGGGGAGCGGAACTCCATGGGCGGATGGGGGGGAGGGTTCTTTCGAACCCCTCGAACCCCCCTAGCGCACGGCCCTGCTCATGATAAAACGGCGAAAAGAACGTTGTCATGGCAACACGGAAAGTCGATGAGTGAATCGTATTGAGACATGCAGCATTCATAATCACGAAAAATAAATATCTAAAATGACATAAAATTTAATGAATGCGAAATCTGATGAGGAAATCAATGCCCACGCCCTCCCCCCTCGCTCGCGATATTGCGATTCCCACCTCAGAAGTACATGTATAGTGTATGTGTAATTCCAAATGGACTTTTGGCAGCGCAAGGCATTTTGGCCAAACACAGGCCGATTAACAACTCACGACCCTGATTTATATTCACGATCAATGTTCAATGGCATCAAGAATTTAATGCATACACGGTGTTATATAGACATATGACACCGCGGTTTTATCAAGACGTCATCAATTTATACGCCATCACAAAGTCAAGGCGAATAATTTCTCGGAATAAAATAACTAGTATTAGCTTTTCGCGAGGGAATAAAATTCAATGAATACCCGTAGTAGATTTAATATATATATAATGTTTATTAATGAAAATACATTCACGGGCGTGATCCAAGCATTTCATTTAGGGGAAAAAAAAAAAGAAAAAAAAAAAAAAAAAAAAAAAAAGAAGAAACAACAGAAAGAAAGAACAAAAGAATAATAAATTCAACAAGTAGAATTAAATGAAATGAAGCAGCACCATGAGGTTGCTATATGTCTATTGAAGGATGTGCACGTAGGTTTCAC
>KB292298.1:86916-107006 GCA_000328365.1 Capitella teleta
CCTTCGTGTGTTGTGTTTATTTTCACACCTCAGCCGATGTTTGAAGCGAAGCAACAGGCAGATGGTGTGATTTGCAGCAGAAGAAAGTTGGCTTGTTTCGCCGTTGATTTATCGGCGTCGTTAGCACTCTGCATGCGGCATCCAATAATTCCATTCTGGTCGACCCTTGGTTGCGAAACGCTGCGATTGCTGTGAATAAGATGAGCATTGCAAGGGTGCTTAGGTCACGATTGGCTCTGAATGGCTGTGGACTTTGCTCTTGTTCCCTGACACCATTAAGTCATCGCGCACACTGATTGCTGATCTCCATGCTGAGCTACTAGCCTCCTGCCGAATTATCAATTCAATATGAACAATCTAATGAATTGCAAATTCATCTTAAATTCTTAATCTTTAGTTTATAAGTTTATATGTATTCAACACACAGCATTGTAAGGTAAGCCCGACTGAGGCCGCCCTAGTAGTGTATTCAATTATTCATTGTATAATAGTATTGGTATCATGTTCTATTTTTATTTATTTTATTTTTTTGCTTGTCGAAGACCTCCTTAGTCGTAAAAAATCATCTTCAAATAGTCGATATCATTAGTTACCACAGCTGCCCGATAAGTGATGTTGACTTTCAAAGTTTTAATTGTTCTTTGGTGCTTGGTGACGTCACAAGAGGCATATGATTTCCTCTTGTGGTTGATTCCGGTGACGACCGTGTTGTTAGATCTGTGTCCGCAAAATGTCAAGTATCTGCGATGTTTATGGCTGTCATATGAGCCATCGCATGAGCTGATGATGATGCATGTCCCGCTGCTGATCTGGCGCTCCATCACCCAGAAACACAAAGCCAGGATTATACCTTGTAAAGATTGTATTACTTTACAAATTACATTGACATGTCCGTATATACAGTAATATTTTACATGAACTTACCTTTGACCTGTAATTTCAGGAGGGGTTCCACGCATGTTGCGTGATGTTGTCCTGAACGACTACGTGACCCCTGAAGATGCGGAGGTTGACTCCGGCGAGGAGACGATGGAAGACGAAGAAGGCCAAGACCAACTGCTGACCTTCGTGGAAGGTGCGCCCTTATAACTAAAATAGGAATAAATTGTTGAAATGTTGACCTTGACCTTCAGACCAAGTAGAGGAGCATGGAGTGGTTGATCTGGATTACTTGGCCAATGAGCACTTCCTGTCCTCCCTGGCTGTCCCGTGGGAGATCGTTTACCCCGTGCAGATCAGGAGTCGCGTGGAGATTCCCACTCTCGACACCCGCGATCCAAAATCAAAAACAAAGGTCAGTTATGAATCAAGAGATTCATGAAATTACCTAATTTTGTGTTTTTGTTTTACAGAATGAACATTACTCAGCAACAACTTTTCAGTTCAGTTTCAAAGAGAAACGATATAAAATGCGCATGGAACTCAACAAGAATTTATTGTCCCAAGGATTGAAACAGAAGAGAAATGTTGATGAAACTACGCAAATTATCGAAGAGGTGAGGGCTAAAAAAAACACTAAAACATTTTTAGTCATGATTTTTTTATGCCCTACCGGCATATATTTTTTAAAATAAAAAATAATATCATTTGAAAACTTGATATTTTTCCGAGTCACTGACTGACTGAGTCTGTTTACATCTGTGTTAGAGAAGTCCTATTGCATAACAGATGTCACATTTTTCCATTAAAGTGTCAGGGATTTACTGCCAAATGATGGCTCTTAAAGCTGAGAGCTGAAAATTCTCCTTTGTAGCTTGTCTGTTGTGAATCATTTAGCATGACCTCAAGCTAACCTTTGACCTATTTCAGAGTGACCTTGAGAACTGTTTCTACCAAGGTTATGTGAGGCGTTCTCCCGATTCTCTTGTTGCTGTTTCCACTTGTGAAGGTCTGAGGTGCGTGCGTAATTAATAATTAATCATATATGCATGTAATTATAGTTATTTTACTCAGAATTATTTGCCCATAATTGTGAATAATTCATCTCATTTGTTAATATCATTAATTTTATCTTGGAACTTGTTCAATTATCTGCATATAGTGAAACCCTGATAACTTGAAAACAGATTACTAGAACACCCCACTCTATAAACCTATTTTCAAAGTTCTGAGGACTTCCTTATACTTACATATGCTCAGAAACCGAAATATCAATCGAAACGCATCGGTTGGGTGAATATTGATTTTGCCCTACTTTTAGTTTGTTACACTGAAAATTCGCTACAATCGCTCTCTAGTCAAAAGATTGTCATGATTGCAAGACATTGTTTTGATTAAGAGTTATTTACCTTCAATTTTGATTCCCTTTCGGAGTTGCACAACTGAGAAGATCAACAATGGGGAAAAGATTTCAAGTTTGGCTCTAATGCACTCCCATTCATTCACCTGATATTCACAAAAGACTCCTCAGCTGGCCTGGGTGTGTTACATCAAAAATTATTAGTTAAGCTATAATAGTAGTAAAAGGTATTAAATGTTCATTTACAAACTTGGACATTTACTTGTAGATTTACTTACAGACTTTAAAAGGTTGGTACACATATATATGTTGGTATATACACGTATATACCCGTAATATTATTAGGTAGAACACAATTATTATTTGTAAGTGTAATGTAATGGGTTATCAAAGTTATTGTTCATGCATGATTTTTTAGGAGGCCTGTTCTATTGGCTCTAGCAGTGAAACCTCTTATTATATATACACTATATTAATAAACCTCCTATTTATAGTAGAAGTACATCCAGTTGATAATTGGGAAAAATAATAGCCTTGGCTGCTGCAGGCTCACAGTCGTACTCAATCCTACATCAGTCCTCATTGAGTTCATCACTCAATCCATGCCTTGTGCTTGTTAATTTTCTTGAAGATGAATTCTGACAGCTTTCAGTTAACTATTTTCTACTTTCACTTTGCTTTGTGGATTTTTTATATTTTTTTATTATATTTTTTTGCTCTTTGCATGTTAAATTGGGTTTAAAGTTTTAAGATATCGTTCACTGGTTACTTTCTACATCTTAAATTGGGCCCAAATTTCTAGATATCACTCACTCACGTGCAGAGTTTGTTGCTTTTAACAGTTAAACAGATAATGACAGCTTAGATTTAAGTCATTTACAGAAAGCATTGGCCTCAGGTATTGAATACTAAGGTAATCAAGTGGGAAACATATGTCACTGCACTTTAAAATCAACAATGATTAGCAAAAGAAATATAAGCCCATTAAAAAAAAAGAAGAATTGTTGTTGTCCAATTTTGTGTGATTTAATTTTCAAAACATAGATGAATAGCTACAAAATAATATAATAATTATACACGTATTGTAGCCTAGGCAGAGTTGCAATGAAATCTGAGACAGATGAGTGATCTGAATGATTTGTTGAATTGATACTCTAGAGAAAGAGTTACAAGAATACCTTACATTCGAGACAAATGTATACAAGTATTTAGTGAGATAATTAATATTAAAGAGGACCTCTGTTCATTTCGGAACCTTTATAGATCGGTTCTGTGGGATTTATTGAGTGACGAGATACCTTTTTTGAAAAATTTGGTCAAATGTGAATGATACTAGTATTCAAGACAAATTAAAATACGAATTTCCTGCTCCGGCAGAATAGCTTGAAACGAGATGAGGGCGAGATTTCTTTTATGAGAACTGCTGAAAGATCTGCTCACTCGACGGCTCCCATTGTTAACAATAGGAGAATTACGTTTATGCCGTCACAACGGTATGAAATCGAACGCGAGAAGAAAGCGAGATTTTCAACCTCTGAAATTCGATGTATCGAGGAATTAGCCCACAGCAAGCGTATTGTCTAAAAATATGTCAGTCAAAAGGCGTATTTGTCTTTTGGGATGTATCCTCTATCATCTGTTACTAGTTCAAGACAACCAGAGGTCCTCTTTAAAATATCCTTGCATATTGATAGAAAAAAATATAAAATAAGGAAGTGTACATCTTGCATAAACGTTGAGCAGAACTCACCTCAATGCCATTGCAGACTTTTTGCAGGAGAATGCATCGTTTATGATTTATCAGCAGCTTTGAGTTGAAAAGCGTAAGACGTCCTTATGACTTCCGAAGGTGAACAGGCATCCTTCCATTTTTTATGTTGCTCCAATCACAGAAAGAATACCTCTATCTGGCTGTGCTACTGTCGTCCACGTGTCGTGCATTTTTGGTGTCGAAGTGCTCAGAGGCGAAAGACCTCAATCGTCTTTTAAGGGAACTCTCCAGTTAAATTCGCTAAACTGTCAACTGTTGAAAACTCTCTTTCAAAGTTTCTTGCTGATCCCTTCAAGTTTGAGTTATCAAGGTTTCACTGTAGAGCAATTGAGGGTTGTCATATCATTTTTTAAATCAAATCTAATTGAGTTCTACTTCTCTCCTCAGTGGCATCATTCGACTTCAGAATGAAAGTTACATTATCCGTCCACTGAAACCGAGCACCGATGGAAACAAGGTGAATATTTAAATTTAATCCTTGGATAATTAGATAACTCCTCTCTCTCGTATCTCTCTCTGTCAGTTTGGCATATTTGAGGGGAAATGGGTAAGAAATGTCGCTTCGTGCCTTTGTGCTTCGTCTTCTGTATTCATTTTTTATTTGTATTTACTTTTAACTTTTTTAAGCCATTTTTCAATTTGCCGGTTTTTCTTCCTTGCAGCTCACTAGCTTTCATGTCTCCTAACCGTTTGCCTTTCTCTTTGCACTTATAATAATGCTCTGCTGAACTCTTGCTTTCTCAGACGCACCACCCTCACGTGATTTTCAACGCAAGATCGGCCGCTAATCTCGAATGCAGTGAGTATTTGATATAGGG
Source organism: Capitella teleta (assembly GCA_000328365.1). Taxonomy (NCBI): domain Eukaryota; kingdom Metazoa; phylum Annelida; class Polychaeta; family Capitellidae; genus Capitella; species Capitella teleta. The sequence continues at coordinate 91,745 of KB292298.1, forward strand.
TTTAAATCCTTGACCTCTTGAAATGTGACCCATAGGTAATGAGCAAGGAATGTGGCAAGCTTACCGGGAGCTGCACATCGGGGAATTCCTTCGAAAAATGAAGATTGCCAAAGCGAAATCTGAGGAATGGGATCTGTTCTCGGAACCCAAATTTGTAGAAGTGGCATTGGTGGCTGACCATACCTTGGTCAGTAAATTCATGATTTTAATGGCTAATCATATCACATACATTTAGTTGATCATTCCATGCAATCAATTTTGTGATAAAATGGATAAACCATAATTTTTCATTCTAGTATGGGATGCTGAATTCTAGCGTTGTGGAGACTGTGAAATATCTCGCTGAGGTTGTTAACATAGCAGATGCTGTGAGTTGATCTTCTGCCCCTCCTTCGTGCCCTCATTATATTCCTCTCTTCCAGTACCTCAAACCCTCGACCATTCACCTGACGCTGGTCTTAGTTGAGGTCTGGGATCTGCGCGACATGATGGACGTCCGGCAGAATGTCAGGGAAACGCTCACAGAATTCCTGGAATATCGGAAAACCACCATGGGAGTATTTGGCATTGATGCTGCTCTCCTTGTCACGTGAGCTAAAATGAAATATTATTTTGATTATATCATAATCTAATTGTTTCCAGTGGAGTTACGCTGAATGACAATTCTCTAGGGATGTCGATCCCTGATTCAATCTGCACCGAACGAGCGGTCGCTGTCACCAGGGTAAGCCCCTCCTCCGTTTTTGACTGCCCCATCTAATCGTTTGCGTCATCAGGACCCAGCGCCCTTCTTGGACCCATTGCAGCTGGCCAGTGGTCTTCTGCACATGCTCAGCCACTCCCTGGGCCTGCAACATGAGACGCCCGCCAGCGTTGAAAGTGACGGCGTTTGCGAATGTTCTGATTGGTTCAATTGTGTCATGGCTGTCAATCCTTTGTGAGTTTTTCTCGTTTTGGGTCAATATTTTTGAGTAATTCGTATTCTGTCCACAGGGGCGCCACCTCTGAGCACCCCAGGAGCTTTGCCGGATGCAGTGCTCGTGAGATGAACCTTGCTCTCTTAGGCGGCTTAGGCTCATGTCTACTGAAGGAACCGCTTGAGGTTTGTCATGTTTTAATTCAATTTCTATTGGGTTTTTGTTTTTAAATTGTAAGATTTTTGTAACTGTAACTATTTTTTCCTCTTTGAAATTTGCATACAATCAGTGGATTGAATATGGGAAGTTCAAGGTGAGGTTATCAAGTGCAGAATTGTATTATTTTTAGTTGGTGTGTTTTTCAATCAATTTCATTTGTACAATCAAGTTTTGTAAATTTTGTTGATAAGTGATTTTTCCTTAAGTGTATCATAGAGTGAACATGTTTTTGTGTCTAGAATGAGTTCATGGATGTCTTAGATTATATTTTTTCTTCAGTGGACGGCATGTCACTTAAATCAAATTATTGAGGCATATCTTTTGCTTCCTTCTCTGTTTGTGTTGCATTTTTACCTTGATTATATTTTGTTACATGTTTTCTGACTTTGAAGTCACATGATTTTTCTCTTTTCATAGGCCTCTTATGAGCAGACGTGTGGAAATGGAATTGTTGAGAGAGGCGAAGAATGCGATTGCCGTGACGAAGAGGTGTGATTTTAAAAAATTTCATTTTTTCATGATTTTTTAATTTTTTCATGCCTTTGCAGGAGTGTCGCTACAAGGACCCATGCTGTGACCCATCCACTTGTCTCTTGAAATCTTGGGCCACTTGTCGTTATGGTGACTGCTGTTACAATTGCACTGTAAGCGGTTCCACTCGTTCTTTCTCGTATTCACACGTATTCTTCCTCAGGTTTTGTCTTCTGATTACATGTGTCGTGCTCCCCTGACAGAGTGCGATGTTCCCGAGTATTGCAGTGGGAATTCCGGATTGGTGAGTATTGTTAGTTGTGATTCTAATTAATTTATCTCGTTTATTATACAGTGTCCTGAGAATGCTCTTTTCCAAGATGGTCAGCCATGCAGAGACGGAGAGAGCTACTGCTACAGAGGCCTCTGCCACACATACACAGATCAATGCCAGAACATTTGGGGAGCAGGTCCGTCCACGATTTATAATCTCTTTTATTGTTATTTCTCTTTGAATCGTAGGTTCCCTGTCATCAGATGACCACTGCTTTGAGACCTTTAATCCAGCTGGACGCTTCAACGGTCATTGCGGGCTCAACTTCACCACCGAAGAGTTTATCAAGTGCAGTGCTGAGTGAGTTCCTTTCACTGTTTGCAATGCAGCTATGCAGCTTGATTTTTCCCTCTTCAGCCACGTCAAGTGTGGACTTTTGCACTGCGCAGGTGGAGGAGACGCCCCGCATCAGGGCAACGAAAAGTCCTTCTCCAAAACCACAGTCGTCCTTGAAGGTATCGAGTATCAATGCAAGAACCTCAACAGCCAAACCAACGGACTCAGTCTCCCGCAATTGGGAATGGTTGAAGATGGCACCAAGTGCGGGGAATCTTCACTCTGCGTTCAGAGTAAATGCGTTGCTCTGACAGATATCATCAGAAGTGAATGCCCGAAGGGTCCTAATGGGGTGACCTGCTCAGGACGAGGGGTGAGGGTCGCTATTTATATGAGTCGTTGATTTGATTAGTTGCTTTGAAGGTTTGTACGAGTGAAGTACGATGCTTTTGTCATTTGGATTTCACGGGCGACGACTGCAGCGTCATCAAGAATATAACCACGATTCGTTCAACGACTCCACTTCCTCCAACTACACCCTACGCTGTGCTAAATGCAACAGTGCTGCCCCCTCAGCAGGGCAAAACTACAGAAGTGGAATCGGTGCCTATCAAGGGTGAGCACGGTTTATGATATGATTGTATTTTGCATTTCATTTTTCGGACAGAGGGCCTTGTGAGCGTGCAATGGCTGGTGATTGTGCTTGCATGTGGTGCAGGTGGCGCCCTCTTCATCTGCTTCTGCTGTTTCCTCTGTTATCGGTACGTCTCCACAATTCACGATGAAATCAAACTGAAACAACTTTCTCTGCAGACGCAAAACTCCCGGTCGCAGAAAGAAGAAGCATAAGAAGTTTGGAAGCGCTCTGTCGTTCAGTTCTTCTGGCAGCAAGAAAACTGAGGAAATCAACCAGGAGTTGGCAGCGAATCGGCTCATCTCTTTCGGCAACATGCCGTCTTACAGGGCGGATAAGATCCGCAAGTTAGTGCGTCATTCAATGCATCACAGCGGCTCAGAGAGCGAACACAGCCATCGCGACCGTGACAGCGTGGAAATCAAACTGACGCAGACCCTGCCCATCACACGTCCCCCTCCCGAAAGAGGAATCCTCAAGAAGTACCCTAGGAGCTCTGACGATTTGGCCGAAACGGAACCGCTGCAACGCAAGCGCATGCCATCCAGCCCTCGCATGGGAACGCGCTCACGGGGGGCATACCAGGTGGCGACTCCTGAGGTGCCGTCAACTGACGATCCGATTGAGTTCATAGACGACAAGGGAGATGGCGCCAGCGAGGACAACATGAGCTCTGATGACAACGAAACGCACGCCAAGGAAATGGTTTCTTCCGAAGATAGCATCGAAGGCGCTAAAAGCAAAATACTGAAGCTGAAAAATATCAACGATCTCCTCAAGCAGATAGATGACCAGTTCAACAGCGTCCTCAAACAGACAGAGGCCCCAAGTCCCGCTCACTCTGGCTGCAGCAGTGAACCTGAGGCTGATCGCCAATTTGCACGTGACAGCTTTTACAAACAAAGTGACAATGAGGACGGTCCTCCCTGTGAAGATCCTCCTCCCGTGCCCAGTGGACAGTCAACGCCTAAGCGTGGGTTAACGCCACATGGCTCACCCACGCCGTGCGTGGCTGCCGTGCCATATCGAGGCATCAAGAGCAACCCCGGCAGTCCTGCCGCCATGTGTCGCTCAGCGGACGAAGCGTATCAACGCCCTTCTCCCCCCTCCTCTGCTTCCCCCAAATCCTTATTTGGACGCAATTCCCCGCGTCTGAGCAAACTGACTCACCCTCTGTTTGACGGTTATCCTTTCAAAAAACGTGCCAGCCCTAGTAACGATGGGCTTAGCACCAGTGATGGTTACCATAGCGATCCCAGCTCCCTTCATCCTATGCGCAAACCTACGGAGCTCCGGTTCACGCCAGATCCTAATGGGGCGTATACTAAGGCCCCTGGATCTCCAGGGTCTCCAGAAGACCTTGAAGTATAAATTTTTGCTGATTTTATATCTTCCTCAAACCAGGGTCAAGGCGTTAATGAATGTTTAAATCATTTTTCTGATGATTGTGTTCAAATAATACAGATATCTTATTTGCAAATTCTTTTTTTTGTTTGGTACAAAGTATCGCCGTTTATTTATATGCAAAAATCTCAGGTTTTTTGTTGATTATTTTTCGGGCTTCAAAATTTCTTCAGTTCTGTTGATCATCAAGAAGTATGTGTAACGTCTGTTATCACAAATGAACAGGGTGTTACAAAATTATTAATCAAAAATTGGTCTGTTTTGAATCGTCACACTTTTGCAGAAATATTTTTCTCTCTCTGTGACTGTTTATTTTTATATGGGCTATAATTATTTAACGTACCATCTCTACTTAATCATCAAACAAGTTGTACATAATTATATTGACTGATAATATTTATGTGTTCATTTATTTACTGTGTACTGAATTAGTATTAGTATAGAAAATCAAATGAAAGAATTTTTTTTTTAACAAATGTTATGTACATGTATCTTTTTTTGGAAGCCCATATTGGCTGAGGTTTATTATATTCATCTTCACTTGCAGGTCTTCATATCTTTTGTGGGAGTTTGGCTAATTTTCTAGAATAAAATTAGCTCAATTAATATAACTGGGTTTACATCATCAATATTGTGCATAATCATGGCTGCCATCTGATGTATTCTCTCGTCTCATTTTCATTCAATTTTGAATTTTCTTGTGTGATTTTTTCATGATTATTTTGCCTGGGTACAATGTTGTACAAGCCTTGGATCACTGTATTCTTTTTTGTGTACATTCTGTGTACAGTGTGTTGTCTGGTGTATGCATAGCTCAATTCTAGACTTGGTCTTTTTATCTCATTGTGGTGCTTCCATAATAAAAAGCAGATCAACATTTTATCTTTTCTTTTCTATCTTTAATCTGGACCGTAATTAGGAATTGTGATGCAATACATGTGGCAGAATAACTCAACGACGCCGTGCTGAGTTGTTATTGCGTCATTGCTATAATGTAATTGGAAAGGACACGTGACTAAAAGCCGTTTTCTTGAATTTGGAAGCCGCAGCTTCATTGGTTGTCATGGTTACACAATTGCGTGCTTACATGTAGATTAATCGTCAATCAGGATTACGACAAATCACATTGATTCAGTGACATTGACCTTTTGACCTGTGTCCGTCCGGCACAATTTTATCTTCTATCTCAAAATAGGATAGTGTTAGTGTATATTAAATTATCTGTGGATTTTGTCAACAAGGCAAACTTCTTCGACTAATGTTTCCCGCGAAAAAGCCAAGTCATCATGCATGGTGTTATATTCCATCTGCGTATTTGAATTTGTATAAGAAGCCGAATCCTTTAATCGTGAGCGGCGCCGAGCGCACATCACTTCAGCTGACGACTCTTGCGCGGTTTACAACAAAAGCTCTTCTTCGTCGGCGTAAGTACATCACCCAAAGATTCTATTTGTCATGATTATAATTATAATCATTGTATCGCGTTATCGGCAAGCACGCTGGCCTACGTGTGCGGGGTGGGGGAGGTTTTGTTATACTTATTGCGCTGGTAGCACCAATTGATTATCTGCTAATTAATGGTCAATGAAGTTGAAATTTCAACTAAAAAATCCATAAATCCGGGTAGTGTTTCATCTTTCAAAAGCCTCGTTGTGTCGTGCGAGGTGATGAATTGTTGAAGGTCAGGCTATGTAACGTGTTTCGAATGGCCAAACGGGTAAACATTTCCAGGACCCTGTGGTAAATTGTGATGCAGTGAAGGTTTATAAAATGTGTTATCAACATAAGTAGTCAGCTGGGGAACTAGCTCAGATGGTAGAGCGCTCGCTTAGCATGCGAGAGGTACGGGGATCGATGCCCCGGTTCTCCAATCTTTTCTTTCTTTTAGCATTCAAATTGAATGTAGTTCTTGTCATCAAACATTTTATTTCATGAATGCTCGTAGTAGTCGTGCGTCTAAATTATTAATTCAATTATTAGAAATGATATATTTATCTTGTGTAAGAGTGTGTTATGATTGGAAGATCATAACGCACTTCATGACCGGATTTGCAGAATGTCGTGAATCGTATTAATTACACTCGCGTTATTGGCTCCTGTACCGTTTTGCATGGTTATTTTATCAATCGAAATTGGTAAATCATTGATAACATGTTCATTACGTTGCGTGTATAGAATGGAGGCATATGCGTTTATTTATTGCCGAATAATAGTCTAGTGAGCGATAATAGAACATTTAAACGTGAGAACCAGAGATCGGCGTTATCATAATAATGATCATATTCATAATCATCAACTTATGTAACTATTATGATGTCCCCAAGCTTATATACCATTGTCCTCATTTGGTGATCAAGTGCACTATAGTTCTTATTTCTGAATCACTTGTGTTTCAACATTTTATTTCCTATTCTAATAAATAGGCCTACCCTATAAATACCCTATAAATTGTAAATTTCACAGTAACTTGAGTAAGTCAATTTAATTTTTTTTTTTTATTGCAGAAAATGCTTCCATTCTGTGACCCAAGTAGCTCCCTGTCTGAGCCATGGACGCAGGAAGGACTGAGCCCCTGTTTCCTCTCAACGCTCTCTTCATCGCTTACCTTGGCCCTCATCTTCATCTTTGGCACGGCTCAAATCATCGTGTACCGCAAATATTCCACTCCCCTCCCCGTCTTCAGCCGCCCCAAATCCCGTGTATTCCACCTACAAATCCTGCTTCATATCCTCCCTCCGATGCTTGCGATTTCTCGTCTCATCCTGCAGTACAATACAATTGAGCCAAAATCGCTTTACGGTTATGAAGTATTACTCACGGTGGCCACCGTTGCCACATATCCTGTGGCTGTGTGCATCATTCTCTTGGAGCGTAGACGTCAGCTTCCATCTGTGCCAACGTGGGGCCACGGTTTGGTTCTCCTGGCGTTCTGGACGGTTGTTCTGTTGGTGGAAGCCCTAGCTCTCACTTCATGGTTCAGTCCCCTCTGGTGGTGGAAATCACGAAGGTTTGGCACGCTAAATTTGAGTCATTCATAAATTCACATCTTTGTGAATACAGCTTGAGTACAAACATAGCTCTGGGATTGTGGTGTGCCCGCATGCTGTGCGCGTTGGCCATCTTTGTGATTGGCATGTTCGCTCCGGGACTTCCCAGACGGGATCAGATGTCATCAGGGCTCAGCGTCAGAGCGGATGACGGAGATGAGGTGAGGCATGGCCTTCGTCTGCATTGTCTCTGAATATTTTTGCTTAGCCTCTGCTGGAGAGTGAGTCAACATCTTCCGAGCAACCGAGCGGCATCCAAGCGCGAACTGGATCCACTTGGAAAGGGATGATCAAGAAAGTTCTCATGTTGTGGCCGATCATGTGGCCGAAGAAATCCTTCCTGTTGCAGTTGTGTGTGATCACTTGCGTGTTGCTTCTTGTTGCTGGCCGCATTGTGAACCTCTACACTCCCATTCTGTACAAGGACATTGGTAAGTGACACACAGATTATCATCTTGAATTTTCTTGATATTGTGGATTTATTTTGCAGTAAACAGTTTGACGGTTGGCAACGTGTCTTCAGTTTCGCAGGAAGATGGCAGAGTTTTTGCTGTTCCTGGTCTCAGCTTCCGTTGGGATTATATTCTCTACTACACCCTCCTGCGATTCCTGCAGGGAGGCGGGTTTGGTGCGTTTCTATAGTAACCAAGCATTTGAAATTTTTCTGGCAATATATCAACCTAATATATTATAGACCTGACCAATTTCGTTTAACGTGTACACAGTAGAAGTGCGTTAGTTTTTCCTGTCAACTGATGGGAGCTATTTCAGGTACCATGGGATTCCTCAACAACATGCGCAGTTTCCTTTGGATCTGGGTTCAGCAGTACACCACTCGCGAGATTGAAGTCAAACTTTTTGAGCATTTACACGGGTAATTTTGCAACTCATTGAAAATTTTCCCGACATCATATTCTCTGCTGCAGCCTGTCGCTTCGATGGCATTTGAGTCGCAAAACTGGAGAAGTCCTTCGTGTCATGGATCGCGGGACAAGCAGCATCAACAATCTGCTCAATTACATCATGTTCAATATTCTGCCCACTTTTGCTGACATTGGAATCGCAATCGTTTTCTTCCTAACGGCCTTCAACGCTTGGTTCGCTCTCATCATCTTTGTGGCGATGTTCCTCTATTTGCGTGAGTTTCCTCTCTTGTGCAATCTTTTCACTTTTGCTGATAATTTCTTTTTCACAGTCGCCACAATTTCTTTGACTGAGTGGAGAACAAAATTCCGGAGGGAAATGAACATCTTGGACAATGAACGGAACTCCAGAGGAGTTGATTCTCTGCTTAACTTTGAAACTGTGAGTTTTAAAATTATTTCCTACTCAGTAATCTATAATTTATTCTGTGTCTCATGATTTTGAATTTTTGATCTCTTTTACCTAATATTCTTAAGAATAATGGTTTATAAATTTTTTCAATAATGTGTTGGTTTTTTTTCTAGGTGAAGTATTACAACGCAGAAGAATTTGAAGTCAATCGCTATCGTGATTCCATCTTGAAATACCAGGCATGTGCTATTCACGTGATTCTCCTCTTAAATTAATCTCTCATAATTTGTAGAAGATAGAATGGGTGACAACTGCGAGTTTGAATCTGCTCAATTCGGTTCAAAACATCATCATTTCTGCTGGTCTACTTGTGGGATCTTTGCTTTGTGCTTACTACGTCTACGAAGGAAGCCACGGACTCACTTTAGGCGATTACGTGCTTTTTGCCACGTACATCATCCAACTTTATGCTCCCCTCAACTGGTTTGGAACTTACTACAGGTGATAATGACGTCTTTCAATTTTAATTTTTTCAAGTGCGATTTTTTTTAATTTGTTTTTTTAGTAGAATTTTTTTTTTTTTTATAATTTGTGAATTTCTGAATTTTCACAGAATGATTCAACAAGCGTTTGTGGATATGGAAAACATGTTTGATTTATTGAAGGAAGAACAAGAAGTAATTTACAAATTCATGAGATTTTGATGAATATTCATGATTTTCTTCATTGAAAGGTCAAAGATGATCCGGATGCATTGGAGTTGAATGTACCGAAAGGAATGATTGAGTTCTCCAACGTCTCCTTTCACTACACCCCCGCGTGAGTCTGCCGTGTAGAGATTTATCATGTTTATAACATTTGCCTTCCACAGCCAACCAATCCTCCAGAACGTCTCATTTGTTGTGCCTCCTGGTCAAACCTATGCCCTGGTCGGCCCATCAGGGGCCGGGAAGAGCACCATCATCCGACTGCTTTTCCGCTTCTATGATGTGCAAAGTGGAAACATCAAGTTTGACGGACAGGACATCACAAAGGTTTGCGTCCAAATTGAGACATAATTGGTTAAACGAGGGAATTATTTCAGGTCACGCAGAAGTCCCTCCGCAGAGCGATTGGCGTCGTTCCACAGGACACAGTTCTCTTCAACAACACAATTCAGTACAACGTGAGATACGGTCGCGTGACGGCTGAAGATGAAGAAGTGGAAGCAGCTGCGACAGCTGCAGATATCCATGAGCGCATCATGGGATTCCCTGACAGTGCGTTCATTGGAGCGTGTTCTCAATTCATTGAATGATTGTTCGTTTCAGAGTATGAAACCATGGTTGGTGAGCGGGGGCTGAAGTTGAGCGGAGGAGAGAAGCAGCGAGTGGCCATTGCTCGCACTGTCCTCAAAGCCCCAGAGATCGTCCTCCTTGACGAGGTAATCCCCCCGTCACTCAGTCCTCCCGAATGACCCTCTTTTTCTCTGTGTTGCAGGCGACCTCTGCTCTTGACACTCAAACAGAGCGCAACATCCAGACGTCACTCGCTAAAGTTTGTGAGAGAAGAACAACTCTGATTGTGGCTCACCGGCTGTCAACGATCATCCATGCTGACCAGATTCTGGTGCTCAAAGATGGAGAAGTTGTAGAGCGGGGAACGTGAGTTGTGCTGCGGGTTAACTCACCTAACGTATAAATTTCACTATTTCTTATCAGACATGAAGAATTGTTGGAGTTGGACGGAATGTACAGAGATATGTGGGGTCAACAACAGAGCAGAGGGGACGACACTGAAACAGAAGATGAAGATGTCCCGTCTAAGCTAGATTAATTGCAGTTGTAGTATTATGCTTTGTCTTTCAACTTTATAGATTTCTCTGGCATGTTCCACCAGTCCACCAACACCCTTGTTTGGAGTTTTCTAGTTTTAATATTTATCGATTTTTATTTTTCGCAAACTTATTTATGTATTTATTGTAATCACTTATCATTGTTTAAACAAGTTTGTGGATTGCAATGAAAACAGTTATCGTGAGTTATATATAACGTTGATTTGAATGTGGATCAAAATCTAGCACTGGTCATTTGAATTCTCATTTCTTGTCTCTGAGCCAAATAAAAGATTTCTCCATATCAGTGTTTACTTTGAGGGTTGTGAAGGGGCAATTGCTGCTAATATATCTATCACACTGCATGGCTTCTAAGGAGGCCTACTACCTCTTCCAACACTGATAATACTAATTCTCATCAACAAATCAATCCTATTCAAAATCCCTAAACAAAATGAGTGTGTAGGTATTAAAGTTTATATAAGATACTCATGGTTTTGTAATGTAGGCTAAGAGACCATTTTACATTTCATTATATATTCAATTTCATACCCATCTGAATTCTCTTCTTACCTATTACTAAATCTCCGCCCATCACGAATTTCGTCAAGCAGCAGTTTTTGCTTCGAAACCGGAAATCTCGTGGGCGTAATCAACGAACGAGACTCCGCACTTTCTCAGTTGATGTTTTTCTGAGGAAACTCTCCAAGTTCTGTGCCGATAATCACGGATAAGCGTTCATCGAATGAATTCTCCGAGATTTGGGTTACTCTGCAATTTAAAGTAAATTTCTGTTCTCTCCTGCTGCTGCATCCCATAACTGTAGTCATTAATCTCAACCCAGCAGCTCGCCAATTGTCAATCACTGAATCAGTGAACTTTACTCGCGAAGTGATTGGTGAAGGCTGATTCAACTTCAGATCAAGGGTTGAAGAGATTCACTGATTGTCAATGGCCGATAGGCATAGTGATAGCTGCTGACATTTCAAGTCTGAGCGGCCAGTTCATCGTAAAATTAATCTAATGCTAACTCTTGTAAGTGCATCATCTAAAAAATTATGAGAGCGGCCTGTAACTTAAACTTATAAGACTTCAGAGCTTCTACTCACCTCGGCCCAATATACATGGTACAAGGTACAAATGTAATTTGTTGATAACTAGTTAGTAATTAGTATGGGGTGAACTAGCATAGAATATCAAATGAATTAAGCAAGGTTTACAGTAAGCCCACAAATGTGCTGGAAATATCAATTTGCACAAAGGCACTCCCATTAAATATAATCACTAATCAGATCAATTACATTTGTTGAATCAGGTGAGGTGTATACCCAAGGCATCTTGCTGTGGTATGTCCGCTATGGTGGGTCGAGGTTTTAGACATTGGGCTGGCTGTAAGTCTGAAATAGACGGAGAAATTTACTAAAAAAAATATATCCTTGTGCTCTCCAAAGGTGATCAAGACAAGCGTAGGTCCTACATGTGGCCTCATTCGATCAAGATTCTGATCTGATACATTGGCTCCAATGACGCTGTACTCGTACAATTTGAGACAATTTAATTGATTTGTTCCCTTTTGCACCCTTTTCTTTTCTCACGTGGCCAGATATCACTCTGCCTCATTTACACAAAGTACCTGCTAGAGCCCAACGCAAAGTTGGTGCTAAGGCAGCTTCATTGAAGGAGAATTTCACACATGGATGGATAGAGCCAATTTGCGTTGATTAAATTGCCATTGAACACAATCCCCGAAATCTCTAGATATATATATTATTCATCTTGCGTTGCAGGCATATTTTATGGATAATCACTTGAGATGAGCATGTTGCGTCGTCCAGACGCCAAGATGGAGGTGCAGCACCAACACACTCCCGCACGGGACTTCCGTGCCAGCACCATGTCCCGCGTGCCAAAACCCACAGATCCCAGGGAACTGGATCGGAGATTCAACAAAGTTTTGGTCAGTGTGTCACTTTTTTTAACATCATTTTAGATCTATTGGAGTCCCTATTGGAGTCCCTATTGAAATCCTCAGTGCATGTGTTTTCATTGATGTCGCAATAAATTCCCTCAAACCATTTTAGAATTAGAACTACAGTCAGATGCCTTTAAACTTAGGCTCAGTTTGTCTGTCTTTTCTGAACATAATCACCTGAAACTGCTGTAATGCTAATTATGTCCTGCAATCCGACCTTTCCGTTAATCCGGCTCAGGTCAATATTTTGGAAACTGTTGTGATTCTTGTGAATGATAATGTTTAATATATTTACGTTGGCTAAAATTCCATTGTTGATTCAGAGAATGGATGGGAGGGGTAAGGGAAGAGGGGGTTGGTTGGATGTGCAAACATTGACCCTTGAGAACTAAAGCCAGACCCCGTTAATCTGCCCCCTTTGTAATCCCAGGGACGAATCGTTTAATTGTGTCACGTAATTCGTCCTTTTGTTAATCTGTCTCAGAGCCTGCTTCTTGGTGACAAATCTCCACTGTACCGTTGATTATTGTGAATTATATATACAATTTGCTCTTCAAAATATTGTGTTGCTAACAAACTAAGATATGACGCATCAATAATTGTCTTCGGTCAATTAAACAACGCAACACTACTTAAACAAAAGAATCAAATGCAGGCATCTTCGTCTTATCGACTCGTTTATGTCTGCATGGCTGAGCAGGCTGACATCCTCTCAATTTAATTGATCGCTCATTTAGACAATGTTCAAGAGCAAGTGCGAGTGGAGATCAATTGAGTGGAGAAGCGAGTAGAATTGCACCTCGGAGACTCGGAGCTGATTCACGTACAAATGCACACCATGAGAGCCCACAATGAGTCAATGACCATCCCTCAATTACAAATTGTCTCTACATTGTCCACTTACGATTATATTAGTAGTAAAATATGGCTCACCGACACCCACAAGTAAAGAAGCAGAAATACCCAGAAATTCCCTTAAATGATTTAATTGGCCTTAGTTTTTATGTCCTGCTTTATTCCGGATGGTGCAGGCCATTATGCTAATGCATTACATCATTTACATGAGCAGCTAATTTTCCTCCATTTGTCGTCAGAGGTGAAATCCGCCCTTTTCGTTAATCCGCCTGTTTCCTTGGGAACAGCTCTGTAGAGGGTGGATCAACTGAACTTCAGTCCCCTTAGTGGCCTAAATCTCCCTAATGAAGTGTTGACTTAAGATGCAGTTTAATAGATAGAGCAGAATAGCGTGTATATAGTGAGTACATGTTTGTGTTGTGTAGGTAGCTGAAAAGTACTTGGAGATAGTTTCAAGATATGTTAATGAGAATGAACTCCAATTGACCTCATTGACCTTTCGTAGGATTCTTGTTTACTTTTGTGAATCACGTTGATGATCTGCTTGGTTTAATTGAATTAATTCTAATTTGCGTCAGTTTGAGTGATGACTCCGAACTCAGGAGCGCTCTTTTAATTTCCTTATCAGATTGCATGTGTTGTATAATTGCAAATAATTTTAATGGCTCGTAAATTAAGAACACTGATTATTTTAGTGATTTGTTATCTCTTGTGCTGGCTGAGACTCAAATACTATGGGTCAATGGGCTGGGATAGGACATCTATGAATATGATATAGACAATATAATTATTTGATACCTAGTTTCCAACTCCCCATGAGTTAGTATAACTTAGTAACTCCTGTGCACAAGATTGCTATCTTGTAGGTTTTTGCAGAAATTTTGCTCAAGCATTCTATGAAGGGTAACAGCATGGGTACATTTTCAAGTTGTTTAATGAAAATTTTTTGATTTATTAATTCAATCAATTAATTAATGTGAAGTAATAAGTTTAATTCTATGGATTTCATTGTGAACTAGAAAACACACACTCATGAAATTGGAAATCAGAAATGCAAAAAAATTGCATGTAAGAGAATAAACAGATGCATCTTTAGGTTTCTATTATTATTATACCAGTAATTTAGAAGCATTTTGGGGGAAACTTTTCGTCGTCTTGTCAATACTAATCAGAGACTCAGACTAGTGAGAGTTTTCCTTTTACTTTGTAAAATGTTCTTCTTGTTGTTTCTTTGTTTCTCATGTGAATGTCGATGACAAAATTCCCGCATTTCTGATTGATCAAATCATTTTGAATTTTTGACCCTTTTGGAATTAGCAATTCAGCAGATTTTTTCCCAGTTATCCCTCATCTACTTCATGTTTAACTGCGACTCAAATCTACCATACAGTAAAGTGTTTGTCTTTGGTCACGTTGAGGTCCACGATAAACATCAACTAGCTTCTGAACATGCACTTACAGAAGCAACGAACGATGCTTGATAAGAAATAGCGTTTGTGGGTCGCCAAGACGATGTATTGCGTGCATACAAATGTTGAATTTAAAATTAAAACCATTGAATTTTAAATTAAAACATTCTCTCTGTTCGATGTTATCAATTTTATTTTGCCTCCAAATATTCAATATTGGTGTCACAAATTAGAACATTGCTTCTTATCATTATGAATATATTCTGCTCCCGAATATTCCATCTGCAGAGTTGAGTATTTGTTTTTGCCAAGCGAATGTTATCGAATATTTTCCGAGATCACACTCTAACTCTAAGCAGCACTTCCCTATTCTTGTTCATATGTAATTTACATATCTGGCGAAACACTGAATGCATTTTGTTGCAAGTATATTTGCTTTGAACGATGGCTCCTTCAACCGTGATGCCTTGATGATTTTTTTCTTGGCCTCGCTCTGATCTTTAATCACATTACGCCGCAATAATGATGCCATCTACGAGTCATTTAATTTAAACTGATTCCCTTTTTCACATTCTTCTGCTTCTAAAATTGTCCTTTAACAAATTCGGGATAAGAAAGTTCTGTTGTTAGTGTGCT